>JAEQBH010002426.1:600000-903797 GCA_016808115.1 Tetrastigma voinierianum | reverse complement strand
AAATATCTAATAGAGTCAAGTCTCATAAATTTTATTTTATTTTATTTATTTTTATTGATGAGTCAAGTCAAATAAATATAGACTCAATAAATTCTATTACCACAAACGTTTGTTAGAAGGATTCATAGTTATTCATATTGAACTATCTTGAGATGTTGTTTTTAGCTTGCATAAATATATATTGGTGCACGCAATAATGCAGAGGTCAGAAAATTATACTTTAATTTATATACACCAAAAAAATTCCTTACCTATTTCCTCATATTATTCTATAAATTAAAATATAATTTGAACTTTGGATAACCATTTTTGTTGACTGTATAGATTGATATGAAATAAAGAAGATAAATTACTATGATATTTTAGCCTTAATTAACAAGTCAATCTATAAATTTTATATACAATTAAGAAAAATGAAATATCAGGGTTCTAATTTCAACAAGTTTCAAGTCTAAATCCCATGGCTAATTGCCAAAAAATAAAAATAAAAAATAAAAAAAAAAATATAAAGAGGAAAAATCAACTATTGACCTTTTTTGGTTCTTTTGCATATGCTAAAATGAGAAATTAACCGTAGAGATAAAATTTAAAGTAAATTTAAAAAACCTACTTTAGTGTTACCAGCTAAGGGATGAAGTTGAAGTTCTGGGACACATACAAAGAAAGTATGTGAATGAATAATCATTGAGATGATCTTTAGTCTACTGAACGTTGTGAATGAATAGATCCCATTTATAGATGGCAAAAACGAATTTACAAAACATGGAGAAATTCTACAAGAAAGTACTTCACATCATTTGATGGATTCACAAAACTCTATCTAATGTAAGCACTGAGCTAAGTCTAACCAAATCATAATAATCTTACTCGTCATCATCTTCCAAAATCAATTATCATCCTCAACCTTCTTCTTGTAGAATTTACTGACAATGTGTTAGAAACTATATCATCATCCCCTGAATCCTTCAATTCATCAACCCTTGATGATTAGGGAGATATATATCTCACATTGGTTGGTGCATCTCATGTTTTCTTTACTTCAAGAGGCCATAATTTCATCTTCTAAATTGTCATCGGGTGACATTTTTGAAGCGACATCATCTTCAATTCCAGCAACTTCCAACCCATTTGATAGGGTCGCGTCCATCCCTAAAGATCAGGCTGAATGTTTTGTGATAAGTCAATGGGGATGTGCAACATTAGTGAATTAGTCAATAAGTGGGTGAGAGACCACGTTGTTAGTGGAAGATAAATTGTTAGTGTTTTTTTTAAGTCCATTACATATTATTTTATTAATTAGATACTGTGCTAGCTTTTAGGATCATTTAAATAGTGGGGTCATTATTTTTATTTGTATTTAAACTCTGAATGTAATCAAGTCGGAGGAGAAGAGTTTAATAAGTTGAGATTTAAAGGTTTTATCTAGCCATAAGAAGCCAGATTTATCTATCATTTTAGGCCCCCTCAAAGAAAGAAACACAGGTTGTTTCGATTATCTATGAATTCTTCCATATAATATTTCTTCAGCTATAAATATATCTTTACCCCTCATTGCAAGATTTTTTTTAATGATATTTTTCTAAAATTCTAGGGACAAGAAGAAGTCCCGAAACTATTACTTAGCCAATAACCGGCATTAAGAGGAAAGATGCATAATACCGCACTTTTTAAGGACCATATCTCGACAACTATATGATCGAGAGGATAATCAATTTTGTAATCCACTCATTTGAAGTGTTATTTATGCTTCTCATCCAAATTCGGTCTCTAGCTTTCTGTGTTCAAAAAGATATACAAGAGATATTAGCTAAAGACAAACATTCTAATCCGAAAGGTAATGAGATGAGAGGCCAAGGCCACACATAATTACATTCAAAGGAAGTATGAATATGGCAACTAAAAAGAAAGGGAAAAAACATAATGGTAGAAAATTTTCCCAATGGGAACATTGTGCTATAGGATATTAATTTGTATGTCAATAGATTTTTCTTTTTTTTTCTTTTTTGATAACCATGATGTTGGGCCGCTTTAGTGTGTGCTTGACTAATCCCACGAGGCCCTGAAGTTAATGGTCATGCAAAACCTCCAATGACCCTAAGGGACTCAAACTGTATGTCAATAGATTGATGGATAATTTGCCAACCCACCATCTCATATGATATTTCATAAGGAAAAAAAAAAAGTGCATGCAGCCATGATCCGTATCATTTGTGGTCCTTGATACCATGAAATGCACCCAGTCTTTCGTAACTATTAACTAAGCAAGAATGCATTAGTTTGTAATGGTCTGAGCTAACTAAGGTTCATTGCAGAAATCATCAACAGGTTTTCATCAATCAAACATGCAAGAATTTAATTTCCATTGAATGTTCAATCTTAGAAAGAAGAAAAAAGATTTGCAGATTACAAAAGAAAAACACTTTATTGTTTGTTCTTGTGCTATTGGAGAGAGAGAGAGAGAAGAGTTACTTCATAACAGAGCTTAGGGTTTCATCATCCGAGCTTTGCATAAGGTTTCATTCAATCTTCTGTTCAATACCTCAGCCACCCGATATTTTCCATGAGGTGCATCACTTCTTGCCCCTAAAAATCAAAAAGCTGAATAAACACTCTATCCGAAAAAAAAGAAACACATGAGCATTCACCTTAGAAAATCCATCAACAATGAAGGAAGAAATAATTACATACAACTTAAGCTCAAAAACCTTTATCAAACACCTGAACTCTATCAGATATCTTTCTCGTATCCTCAAACTGGAACTGAATGACATGTTTGTTTCTTAGACACTATTTTGAATTATGAATGGACTAAGGATGAATCTAACAGGTACACTGAGATAATTCTGGGTGGCAGTTCGATTGACGCATATCGTTGCCCAAATGCTTAAGGCATCCAGAAGATTTATTGTGCCTGAAGGCACAAAAGAATGAAGGGCGATCAAGATTAAAATAGTTTAGAAGCGAGAACAGAATAGGAGAAGATAGACTAGAGGGAAGAACAAAAAAAATAGAAAAAAAAAGAAAAAAGCAGCAATCAATGCACTCATTAGAACCTAGGAACAGAAACCATACATAAGCACAAAGGATGACCGTGTCTAGACCAGTTAAGTGCAAACATCAAGTTGATGGAATGAGGGGACTTTCTGGCCTGAAAAGAACTGACCCGGAAGAATGAAAGTTGACAATGTTGGCAATCTGTGATGGTGAATGTCCACTGGGGTTACATTTAGGTGGCGTTTGTTTGAGCATGCTGAGAAAGGCGATCGAACTTCGTGATAAGGCTGTTGTTTTTAAAATTTTAAATGATTGCTGAAATTTTTTTAAAATTCTGAATAAAAGTGAAAATATTTGGAACTTTTACATTCGAAAAATAATTCAATCAAATAAGAAAAACTCAGCCATTGCCCCGAAAAAGGGCTATAACGCTCATTCACCCAGGGACAATGACGGGAGAGTTTGAGACGGCGGCATCTAAGCCAGGCTAGTTATTTTTTAATTCCCAAACATGTCTCATTTAAAAAATTAAATGAGGCGGGGCGAGGATGAGAAAATTCCTAAACCCGTTCCGTTTACATTTGATTTTTTTTTTATATTTGTTTTTTTTTATTATATTAAAATTAATATATTTCATAAAAAATAAAAGTATATGAATTTTTATAAATTATTTATTAAAAAACATTCTAATTATTATTAGTAAGCCAATGAGTATATTAAAATATAAAATAAAAATAATAAAGAATTATTTTTACAAATATAATCGGGACGGGAGGTGGGGCAGGCGAGTACGGAGTAATAATATACGGAACGATCAGAGGCAAATCTCGGATTGAAAATAAACAAGCTTCTTTAAAAAGCCCCGTTACAATTAAACCAAACATGTCCCATTAAAACAGGATGAGACGGGAAGCGAAATGTCGAATCCGATTGCTATATCATCTTTCTTCACAATGTTAAAAAACAAACAAACATCTTTAATGTTATTAAGTCTTACATTCGATATTAAGGCACCAGATCTGTTCAGCGACTAAGTAAAAAGGCTTGGCATGACCTTAGTCAGCTTATGTCGATTTGGATTAAGTCTAAACACTACTATGAATTTATGAGTTCCTCATCAAAGTGTAGCAGTGCTTTCTCATAAAATCTGAACTTAACAACTGTACAACCATGAAATGCAAGTATGTGACCAAAATTGCATATAAACAAACTTAGTGAAATCATAAAATAATTAATAAAAAATTAGTCACCTTTTCATTAGTGACAGCAATGTTTCATCATCAAGGAATCTGCTCTTTTGCCATATCAGAGTCTTTAGATCCTCATCTCTCGACACATGTTGCCTTCAGTTGTTTTACTGTGGCGATGAACATGCCAAAAGCCAAGTTTATAGTTTGCAGGGAAGGCTTGGGCAGCTGTGAGCGCATCATCACCAGCCAGAGAACTTGCAATCATGTGGGCGCACCTTTTATGGCCTTTAAACCTATAAGCAAACAAATACAATTTCATTTGAAAAAGAAAAAGAAGACACTAGCATCAGAGTGTTTCAACACATAGTCAGCATCAATTGTTCCAAAAGCGAACTAGTCAGCATCAATTATGCAGAAGGAAATAAATTTGAGCATATATATACCACTGGGAAATTAATTAATTAATTAATTAAGCACTCCCTTTGTTCAAATAAAGCTCTATGGATTTCTTCCTGGTCTTTGCTGAAGGCACGTACTCTTTTTCTTGTGGTACTTCAAGAAAAATAACAATGATTCTGATTACTTACAAAAATGGCAAAGCAACGAACTGAGATTCCACATTCAGGAAAAAGAAAGCAAAAGCTTACATAACTTAATTTAAACCTGAGTTTGCAATTTCCGCAACTACCAAAGCAAGAGCTCAAACTGATTGTGCACAAAAAGTGATCTCTTAAGAGTACATAAAAACAATGTTAAAAAGCTACTGATGCCAATAAATACTCACAAAGATTTCCTCACTAAACTTCCCTCTGGATTGTTTGAAGAAACAAGAGGAGCACTTTCTTCTCCAACTGCTCTAGCTTCTTCCATAAGTTGATTTGTGCCATCAGACAAAGGTACATCAACTTGAAGCATCCTTTGCTTTGGTGCAATTTTCAAACCTAGCTGCTTAAGCTTATTCAAAACTTGGACTGGAGAAACTGTACAATCAGGATCAAGGGCTTTGGCAATGAGACGGCTACAATGTCTATCATCTTCCAGGTCTATGGCTTGTTGTGTCTGAATGGTGTACTTTTCAAAACTATTTAGAAACTGCTGAATAAAATGAGAAAAATTCTATAAAACCATTCAAGCAAAACTTGCATAATTAGAAAAACCAAAACAGACTTGGCAGTACTTGATTGTCAAACCTTAAGTTTGGTATATTTTGTATGATTACTTTCACATCAATATTTATCGATAGAAAAACAGTAGGATGCAAGTATACTTACTTCTCATGAGATCACTTGTTTTTGGTCCACTTCAGCACTGAGAACAAGTCTTCTCTTTCTTTTAAACTAACAAACTCTTGTTCTAAATGATGCCCTGCCCACCACCAAGCATAGAAAGCATCAGTCAAAAAGGACTTTCTACACAATGAGATGTAAGAAAAAAAGTAGTTTTTCAAGACTTTTACTGTCAGACATCTATCCACTTATCAAATTTCTCTTCCCATCAATTTCACCACTTGGAATAGGAAGCGATACCTTCCTCCACCTCACTAAAATTATCATCATTCTGTCCTCAAGAGAAAAAAAAGGATGGCAACTTGCAAGAAGAAGTTATTTCTAGATAACTAAGCATTGGCAGTATTACCTTACTATTTCCAAGTATATCACAAAACTTAAATAAAAATACTTTTCTCTTTTCTATGAAAAAAACATAATATCTAAATAAAGGTCACACTGCCTATGGTTGATTGAATATGCTAAACAGTCTATGCATGTTTATAAAGTTCACTAAAGGAAAAATGAACTACAAAACTTAAGAACCAATAATAACATATTTTAGAGCGAAGGCAATAATAACATGAATATTAAACATCCATAAACATCTTACTTTTGATACTTATAGACTTATGAGAGATCACAAGCATCAGCTTCATCACTCCCCAAGTGCATCGCTAGACTTCTTATTGCATCATCCATAACCTGTGTTGACCGATTTCTCCATGCCTTGAAATATTTCCCATTTTCCACTTTCTGTCTTCCAAACTTCCAAGTTCTTTTAATAAAGATTGAAGTGATGTAATGGCATTCTCTGGCTTTTCAAAGAGAATTTCCACAAATAGAAATTGGCTGACTTTTCATTTTCCTTAGCATTTTTCTAACCAAAATTTTCAGGAAACAAACAATATTTTCATAATTCTTGCATGGACATGACTTCTGCTCAACCAGGATATTGTGGAATATGGTGAGGAGTGATAACTGCAAAATTTAATCAAATAAGAAATGCCACAATCAAATTACATTTTCTTTGTTTACTGCTTACTAAGTCACAAATAAGATGTTTTTAAGAGGCTAACCTGTGGTATAGCATTGGAGAGAGCTCAAATCATCACAGATTTTCTGCAAAATGCATATAATGTGGCGGTTGTCCTGGTTGAATTGCTCTTATAAAACTTAACAATAACATAATTTTGTATAACATAGTTATTTGCAAAAGCAGAAACCAAGGTAGACACCTTAATCAACTTCATCAAGCGCAGGTCACTTGCTCGTCACCCTGAAGATGTCAGTTCCATACTGAAGATCATCGGTAGGATGTTTGGCCTTTTGGACATCCATATGTGGACTGCCTTCGGAAGCACCTGACCCCCCCGAGCACGCGGGTATTTCAGGCTCATCAATCTGTATGAAGCCTTCTTGTCTCCATATCAGAATTGAATTTTCTAATCTTTCTTTCTGTGACATGTTCAGGTCTGATTGTCCACAACTGGAGACACCAATTTCATTCTGAATCTGAATGATCTCATGATTCTTCTTTTCATTCTTGTCCTCAATGTTTCTTCTTCCTCCCTTTTCTTGGTTACAAAGCCCTAATCACGAGATTTACAAGAAATCAATGCAGATCCTCATAATGAAAACATTTCCCTCGTTGACATTCCAACTAAGAGATATAGCAAATACATTCTACAGGTACAGATTAACTCAACAAAGCCTTAAACAAATTATTAAGGATTTCCTTGTTCATAAAGTGGCTATATTTTTACACTGGTCATCCACCCTACCGGAACCACTCTTTCTCTCCAAGCATGGGACCAGCTTTCAGAAACTACATTAAATGAAACTTGAAATAAATTACAACCTTCCAAAGATCCCAGGAGTCATTCAGAAGAACAAAAGGCACTTAAGCAAGCTAAGAAACATGTTTTATTTTTCAAAGAATAAAAAAATCACTGATAAAGGTACATTAGCAACAAGAATCTGAAGACCATAAATAATAAAAATCAACATACTGTGCATGTGCTTTGACTGAGAGGATGGTACATCTATTTGGGATGTTGGTTCCACCCCTGTTTGAGTCCCACGTTGTTTGAACAGATAACTGAGGGAACCTCAAATTGTGTGTGTGTGTGTGTGTGTGTGGCTGAGAGAGAGAGAGAGAGAAGAAGAGGAGAAACACCAGAGGCGCACCAGCAATATTTCTACAAGGGTGAGCGAACCCCAAAATTTCACTGGCCTACTAGAGCCAAACATAAGCCATTGGAACCTTATTCAGGGACTGTACAAGATCTCAGAAGAGGAGTTAAAAGTGAGACCCCCTATCAATACTCCCCCACAAGGGTGAGCAGAACTGGAAATTCTGCTCCAGGTCTGGAAAATAGTCTCAATTGCAGTATGTAGGGTGAGGATATACGCGGAACAGCAACGGGCTCCATCAGAGATATCTAAGCAAAAGCCCAGTGCATACAGATGTTTAATTACTTGAGACTCCATTACTGGTAAGGCATATGCATTTGCTACAGCTTATGTTAACAAGTAAAATTACCAAAAGGAAATCAATGATCATTTTACTAGAATACCACCATTAACTTTGAGTTGATGAATATATGAGTCATTTATACAGCAGTAATCACTTTGGATTAAAAAACAAAAAGAACGACGGTCATTATACACTCAGCCCACTTTTCTGCAAGATTCCTTAGAATTTGGTGTTTTCAACTTCCATCCACATGATGTTGGCTAGCAACAAGCATCTGTTTTCTATTTATAAATAACACCAATCCCTCAAATTAACAGATTCTCCACTCCAAGATTAGCCTAAAATAAGACATAACATATACATAATGTGCCATGAGCCTGAGATTTTCCACCAGCTGTACAACTGTATATATCATTTACCAATCTGCAAGATCACCTGATCAGAATAGTAAAATTAGTTTGGCCCCTAGATCCTTACACAAAATATTGCTTTCACAGATACGCATTACTCTTCTAAAAATTTAGGGGCAAGTTTGTCTTGGTCATCATCATGATGCCTATATTGGTTATGTGCTTTAGAACGAATAATGAAGATTTCCTATTTTTCCAGTGTGGTCAAGAATTTCCAATGCAGTCATGACATTGTATTCACTATTGACCAGATGATGGTGCTATCATAGTTTTAAAAAGCGCAAGGCACAATTAGGCACAAAAAGTCCCCTATAGCTTAGGCTCCAGGCACAAGACAAGGTGTGCACCTGAATGATGTGAAATATGACCTTAAATGCGTATCAATTTAATAAAATATGATTCAATTAATAAGAAACTTAATGTTTCTAACATTAATAAGATAATATAAATTTCAGTACAATCAGAAATTTGAAAAAGAAAGTGTTTAAAAAGAAAAAGTAAAAGTCTACAAGGTGTGCCTATTCGAAAGACACTCATCTTGCGCCAGTAGTCACTCTCATTAGGAGTGGTTGTACTTTAGCTGCTTTTTAAAACTATGGGTACTGTAGGATAAAGAAAGAATAATACTAATAATTGCACATCAAATTAGTTGTAGTAATAATAAATATAACAACAACAACATCAACAAGAAGGAACTTCTAAATTTATTTGAAATTAAGGAAAACCTTTTGGGTTGTTTGTGAGAGTCAAAGAGGATTTGATCAGATTCAAAGAGAAAATGAGTCATCCCTTGATCCAGTTTGATCATAAAATAACTGTAAAGAAGTATCGAGCTGTTTGGGGCTCTTTAAGAACTCACTTCAATGATAGTTTAAGCACTAAAATCTAACATGCGAATCTGCAAAGGGAAAAGCTAGCAGGTTAGACTGATATCTGAGGCTATATGCAAATTTATTATTCTTTCTACAATAAAAAATTCCCAAAACAAAATGCAACAATGAAATTTGAGATGCATTTGTTAACAATACAGATCCCTCAAAGTAAATGAAACTCCAGAACATTGTTCTATGTTCTATGATGTATAGAACACTTTCACCATCCATTTCATCAGTTCGAGAACTGTTAATACATCAGTCTACACATATCTACTTCAAAGATTGGGACAGTTACATGGCTCCACCTTATTACTTAGAAATTTTGAGAAAACAAGGATTATTAAATACCTTTCTTGTGATGGAATAATTAATGCCCTTTTGTTAGTTTTTTCTTCAGTATTCACATTTCATTTTAGTTGATTAATTGTGAGCATATTAGAACATGTTATTGCAACTGTTTAAATTGTGAGCATATTAGAACATGTTATTGCAACTGTTTAAAATAAAAATATAGCAAAGAATATGAAAAAAGAATAATCCACAATTGCAGAATAATAATAATGTCACATATAATAAGATATTCTCTACATAAAATATAACACATTATATATTATTACTTTTATTAAGAAATACAAGCGATTGCGTCATAAAATGTTTAATAATATTATCCTTGCATTATTTGCATATATCATGAATTGTTAACAATGCCGACATATCCCCTTATAATCATCTATCGTAGAAATAAATAAAACGAAATAGTTTTATTGAAAAAATATATTTAACTTCAAACACACATGAGATTATCATGTACTATTTTGTAGGGGTGTGAAAAATTGTGGTTCAATCTGTTTTTGGAGAATCAGTTGAACTGCAATAGTTGGTTTACGCTTGAATCAAAACTAAACTAACCCTTTAGTGATGGAAAAACTGAATCGAACCAAGTTTGATAAAGTTTATGATTTTAATTTATTTTACCCACTTTGATTTGAAATTCAAAATATATTTTTGCATTTTTTTAGTTCAGCATGTAATGAGTACATTTAAAATCAAAATTAAAACCATAGTTTAAGAAAAAATGAATTACTTTAATAGAGTATAATAAGATCTCATCCAACATTGAACGATTACATATAAATCTTTAGTTTGGTGAGTTTTATTGGTTCAGAAACAATAGAACTGAAAACCAATAAGTTAATTTTTGAAAATTCTCAAACTAAATTCTAAAATTAATACTAAGCTATGATCTAATTTTACTTGGTTTTGATATTTTTTCAGTTTCTTTGAGTTTCTACTTACACTCCTATCATTTAGTTCATATTTATATTCCTTTTATATTTATAATATTTATATTAGTTTAATATTATGGGTCTCACAATACCTTTTATGTGATTTTGTTTATTTTCGGGTTTTCAATATTTAAAAAGCATTTTCACTTTTCTTCACAATATTTTGTTTTGGATAACCGTGAATATCCGGGTCAGCTTACGCACACCTCGACTAATCTCACAGGACCTTGAAGTTACCAACCGAGTAAACCCCAGTGGCCTTAAGGGGACTCGAACTGGTGACCATTGAGTTAGACAGCAAACCATTGAGTTTTTTTTATCTTCACAATATTATAAAAACCAAAATTAACATTTTCAGTTTTCCCCTTTAAAGGTCAAATCCTGAAATATGAAAATAAACAACATGCAAGCAGGTTCTGAAACTCAGTTTCTGGCACCCTTGAGAATGAAAACAGAAAGAAATGTAATCAAACACATGCAAAGGCATACTCTTAAGCTGCGCTAATTTTTTTCTTTTGATAGGTAAGCAATTTTTTTCTTTTTCCATTTTTTTGTCCTCATTGGAATTCGAACCTTTAACCTCCCCTAACCCCACCCCAACCCTTTACCACTTGAGCCATGCCTCAAGAGCATACCTTTGTAATAATTTTAAACTGCACAAGTTTCTTAGGATAATCAAAGCTAGCATGCCAAAACATTAAGTTGAAAAGGAAGTAAAAGTTACCATATTTGTCATGAGGGAACCTGCTGCAGATAGAAACTTTGTAAATGTTTTATCTTGCAAGCCATCAAATGCATTGCGCCACTTCAAAACTACAAGCAGAAACATGGCCTCATTCATTGTTGCAGCAATTGGTCCACACATATCCCCTTTAGAAAATGTACTATCAGCATACTCATTGAAATGAGTCAGATGTATCTGTTCCCTATTTGGCTGCAAAAAATATACTTAAATTCACACCAACGTAAACTGTATGGATTAAAACATTTAAATAAAATGGAATGTTCACAGCTAATTAAAACACTCAAAAATCCCAGACATGGCATATACAAGCTTGTAGTACAGAATCAGGGTTTACAGTTTAACAATACCTGTGACAATATCATCAAAATGACATGTTGAAAAATAGGAAGCAATAGAAATGGACATCAATGGAAACTGTATTGATTAAAAACAACATAACTGACACAAAATTTTCATATGGAATAGGCGTATACAAAAACCTAGCAAGGAATCAATCATCACAAGTTCCCGATAATATCTTCCTAACATCATTTTAGAAATAAGCTTCAATTTTTCTCTAAAAAAAAGAAAAAGCATTTTCAACCTTTTCCATCCTTACCAATCTAAAATGCCTCCATATATTGTACAAAAGTTGCAATCTCAACAAATAAAATTTCAGCAGGCAGAAGAATTTTCCTGCCTGAGAAATATAAACAACATTAAAACTGAAACTTAGCACACAGATCATCATTACATAAGGTTCAGCCAATCAGATCTTCATCCTTAAGATATAGTGACATATATCATACTCTGATCATACCTGCGAGTTAGTGCCTTACCTTCACATCGTCTAGAGTCCAGATCATTTTTTTACTTTATGACAATATTGCAACTCCTCGAGAGCTATATAAGATGATGAAGTATGTTGTCAAAATGGAGAAGTTAAACAATACTTGATTATTTTACACAAATTTTTCACATATCATTGAGCAATACAGCATACAAACATTTGCCACAAAAGTGGCAAATTTTGAATAAGCACAAATAAAAAATACGATTACCCGATTAAACTCAGAAAATAGAACTCTCCCTTACGAAACCGAGGATAATATGAATACATAGTATGTAGTTCTCACCTTAGAGATCAAACTTGTTGGAAAGATATAACAGACTGAAAACCTGAAAAAGCAGCTTACATAAGCTGTTCCAGATAACGATGTTCCTTTTCAATGTCTCTACTGTGGAACTGCATCAGAACTGATACACATACATTTACAAAGAAGACTACCATCAACTTTAATAATGTAAACCAAAGCAAGAAGCAGTAAAAAACAATAACCATTTCACTAAGATATACCATTATAGCCTCTGACAAAAACTGGTTCACAAAATCATGGACCAACTCCAGGATGTTTCCTTTGCTGAAAATTGGAATTTCCATGATCTGACACAATCTTTTAATGGACCGTTAGACTTGATGAGGTTTTGAAGGTTTTATCATGGGATGTAAAAGTTAGGTTTCCCTTGAAAAAATCTTTTGAACCATCCTGTTGTTGGATGGAAAAGCTATGTTATGAGAATTCTTAAAAGCATCAGAAGCATCAGGAATAATTAGCCTCTGCCATGGTAACCGTGTAAAGGCTCACGAAATTGTATGAAAGAGCGATTCAACTTTCGTATCCTTGAAAGTTTTCTTTTTTCTTCCTCCTCTTCCAGTATGGACTTTAGACTATTCAGTGAAGTTTTGGTGTCCCCACCCACCTGAAAAACAAAAAAAAATTATGAATACATATTATATAACACATGGTTCTTATAAACCAATCAAATAACTTGTGAAATATGACATCAATAATTGATTAGAACTAAACAGCTAACATGAAAAATAAGCTATAATTCGTACAAAGCTAAAAACTATTAGATAGATGGCTTCTAAACTAAGAAATGAGGCAGATTATGGGTTCAACAGTTTAGGGACTTGAAAGAAAAAAAAGATTATATTATCCATTCTTGAGCAATAGATCAATTCACTTTCCAAAATGATACCTAGTTTCTTTGTTGATGCAATTTGGTATGTCCCTCTCTAAGTTCACTAACTATTAGTCACTTTCACACCATTTTGTCTCTATTTTTTGAAATCTTTTCCTATTGTGGTTCAAACTTCTAGTTTCACCATAAAGATGTAAGTGATAAAGAGAAGCCCAACCTTTGAGCAATTTAGATGTGCTTTAGCAAAGCAACTCTGTCTTGGCCCATACATATGCAATGGAAAATTTCTAATAAAAAGCAAGTTATCTTGGCGGAAGTATTGGGAAGGCACTTAACATTCTGGATAATAACTAAGATCAAATTATCCACATTCTCATGGAACAACAGTTCCAAAAATCTGTCTCTCAGGGATAAAAAATTGACTTGCAGATTCTCCAGCCCTGCTGCAATGAGATCTTGTATAGCTAAAATGTTCAGAAACAAAGATACATTCAGCTGGACCAACTTCCAGTCATCCTCTGTCAATGCTTTACTGTGTGGCAAAGGATTAATTACAAACCAAAAACACATAAACAAAACAGTGATAACTGAGTATATAGAATGGGAAAATAAAATAACTACAGAAACTTAAGCCCATAATACTGATCAAAAAAGAAAAAAGAAACTTAAGCCCATAACAATAAGAAAAATCTATCCAAGTCCACTCAGATAAAGCATGTAAGCAGTGAATACAGAAATGGAAAACAAAATCTGATCTAATCACAAACCCACCGTCCATTTTATTCGATGAATACTTGCTGTTACATCTAATTCCATAAACATGTGATGGAAGCGGTTGAAAATTATATATGTTAATTTTTTCCAAATAACCATTTTAATACTTTACAATTGCTAGGCTAAAGGTTTTCACCCAAGACATGGAACCAATCAGACACTCCAATAGAGTCATCTTAGCTAACAAAAACTAATTGAACAAGGGAAAATGCATGAGAACTCTTCCCAAAAATATAAATGTGGAAAATGGATGAGAACACTTCCTAAGATGAATGAGGAAAATGCATTAGTGGATAGTTTTTATCCAATGTTTCTACTTATTGCTACAAGGCCATTCCTATTTGCATGTGTACTTTGACAATACCTATCTTTTCTACTTCAATAATACATTTCTCAAAGCATGGTCAAGGTCTACCCAAGGTAGTGTTCTGATATCCAGAGAAGTAATGGACACGGCCAACAAGATAGATAAATTCAAGTGTTTAACTTATCAAGCATTTGCAAAAGATTCACACTAACGAGGAAGCCCATTTCTGATTTTGTTTGATTTGTCAATATCATGATGTAAATATGGAACTACAGCTAAAAAGTGGAATTAAAATGAAAGAACCCATTTGTGAAGGAAACTACATAAAAAGCAAAGCATTTGCCTGTTCCAAATTTTCCAATGGACTCTCAGAAGAGACATAACCACTGCGATAGTGTTGCTGTGTGTAATTAGGAGCTTCGCCCACCATAAATACTCTATCTGTTGTGATATATCTTATTGGACGAAGCCTCAATAGGCATTGTAAGAAACAGCAAAACCTTAACTGCAATACATAAAACCCATTTAAAGCACTTGGTGAATTAACATACAATGAAGTACAATCTGATAAAATGTAATGTGATATAATCTGATTAAAAAAACAAGTAACGAGTATAAGAGTTATTTACCAGCATTTAACACCAGGGGTGCGATCGTCTTGACAATATTCAATTATTGGTATCAAATCTTTAGAAACTGTAATTTCCATTTGCATACACTTATTTGAATACTGGTCTTGACTGTGGATCATCACGCCTCAAAAATCTCCAACAAATCCTTTAAATTATCTGCCAGTTAATTGGAAAAAAAAAAATAAATAGATAAAATGACGTGAAAATAGAAAAATAATCCGCTTATTTGGTTGCGAATATGGCTACAAAATAAAGAAATTCGAAGTACTCTTTCATGAGTGCAGCAAAAGTGTTAGGAATACAAAAATTGCGGTTCGAGATACAGCCATTTAAACTTCAAGTAACCAAAAACACAAATGAGATAGTTTCATTACTTCTGCCAGTTTTCTCAGAAACAAAACATCAGACACATTTCAATTTCCGAAGACTGTGAAAGATAGGTAAAAAAATAACCAAAAATCTCAACAATTCAAACTTCATTTCTCTTAACTTTCTTCTTCTAGCAATTTCTCACCAACCAAACAGAAATTCATACCCAAACAATAGTCGGTCTTCCGCATAGCCGATCCGATTTCCACTATCGTCCTCATCGACGTGTATCCCAAACCAACGCAGATCACGGACAAGCCTTCCGTGTCCATCTCTTGAGATCGCAATCAAAAATTGGGGTTTCGAAGTATTAAATTTTATCCGATTTTGATGAGTTTATGGCTAGGGTAACTATAGCGCGAAAACAGATGCAAAGTTTCCCGCGCGTTCTTAGGAAGTATCCGGTAGTCTGTGAGCCATGGAAAAATCAGTACAATTGGTGACGTGGCATAAAATCATTGGTACCTCTTAATGGGAGACAAATTTTTTTAATTATGCCTACAAAATAATTTTTTTTCAAATATAAAAATGAGAATAAAGAAAAATATGGAAGATAATATTCATAGGTGGAGTTTTATACGGAAATAATTTTTTTGAAAACAAATAATATTAAATTAGTTTGAAAACCTAACTAATTGTTAAAATGATATGTAATGTCGTTGTCATATATACCGGTAATTGAAAATATAAAATTTAGACTTAAAATTATCAAAAGTCGTTGTCATGGACAACGGAAATTAGGCTTTGTCAAATATCGTTGTCCATGATAACGATAATTTGGTCAAACTTATTGTATTAAAACTATCAAAAATCGTTGTTATGAACAATGACATTTGATAATTTATAGTCCGTTGTCATGTCGTGATAAGCGGCGGTGTCTTTAGATGCTATTTCGGTTCAAAGCCAATTTAATAAAAAAAAATTTCAAAACTCTTATATGTGTCCTTTATATAAGAGGAAGACGTTTTTGGGATAAAATATTTATATTATAATGTATCATATATTTTTGATTAAAACATATGTATACAAAAATTATTTTGAATGATAAATTACATTTTCAATATATGTTTAAAAGTATTTTATTGACTCCACCACATAATCGATTATAATCCACTTATTTCATTATCGATATTCGAGTATCTTTTCATATAATGGGTGAGAAAAATGTTCTCTAGTTAACATGAAACAAAATTTCATTTTATTAAAAAAAACCATATTTTTCTCTTTAATATAATAATCATTTGATCCAATTTTTGCATTAAAACAAACATAATTAAGACATCCATAACTTTCTTATATAATATTATAACAAAAATATATTGATAAAACTATTAGCATGTGCGATATTCTAGTACTCATGACATTTATTTTCCGCAGTCTTGAAAAAAATTATAATTTTCTCTGCCATTTTAATTGTTTGGCCTTTATTGGTGTGACATCATTTTATTCTTATAAGAAGGTTAAGAAGGATGATTGTCAATACGATCGTTATAGTTTGGTGATTCGAATTTTTCCAATTCAATTCCAAAATTTTTCCAAATTTTCTTGTTGTCCCGTCATATTTTCGAAACATGCTATATGAATGCCGTTTTATGTGCTGATCCTTATGTCTAATTTGACTCTTGGGTAATGTTTTATTTTTTTGAGCATCTTTGAGTTAAATAGCTTTCGACATTAAGTACATTTTTAATTTTCCAGACTTATTCTTGAAATTTTTTTAAATGTTAAGAATAGAGAAAAAGTGAAAATAATAGAACTTTTCCATATTCGTAAAAATAAATTCGTAAAAATAAGAAAAGCTGATCATTCTGATGATAAGAAAAAGGGTTAACTATTATATTCTTATGGATAGCAGCGAGAGGGTTTGAGATGACGGTCAGTCTAAACTGGTACCGTTTATTTTTTGATTAAACACAATATCATTTCAAAATTTTATTTCGTCTAGTTAACATTTTATTTTTAATTTTTAATTTTTATATTTGTTTTTTATTTTATTATATTAAAAAATTAATATTTTTTCATAAGAAAATAAAATATTATGAATTTTATAAGTATTATTAACAAATATTATAATAATAATTTATTTTATTATATTAAAATATAAAAAATAAAATAATAAAAATTTATTTTTCAAATATATAATCGGGGCGGGCTTATTATTATTATTTGGATACATGAAATTCCGTATTCTTCCGTTCGGGTCCGTTTACGCCTTGAAATAATTTATTTATTTTTTAGTTATTTATTTTAAATGAAGCTTGGTCGAAAACGTTCTGACTTAAAATATTTTTGTAAAAAATCATCGATACCAATCATTTGACGAACTGCTCAGCTATAAAATCGAAAAATTTCCGTTTGTACCGTAATGTGACGAAACTTTTATGGGTCACTAGATTTTCGAAACGAATTTTATGGCCGCGATCCGTTTTGTCATGGAATATCTAAAGAATTTTATAAAACACGCGAGCATAACAATTTATTATTTTTATTAACATTTGCCATTTTGAAATTTCCTAATTTTCCGGGTTTCACGAGGGGAGTAACGATACACAGACCCGTTTAGGTTGATAAAATAAACTAAAGCACTGGTAAAAACCGATTAAAACTCAAAACTTAGCCTGTGTCATTAAAAGCGATGCAGGATGGAAATCCGAAAATAATAATTAAATGCTATTGTCATCCACTGACCATTTGCACAATATTAAAAAGCAAGCAGCTTATCTTCAATCTTATTAAGTGCTTTATTAACCAGTTAGGTAAAAAAAAAGTTATATTTAGCATTAAGTACAAAAAACAAACACCACCTTAAACTTTTTTGAGTCTAATATTATTCTTAATGTTTTTTCTATCATTCAAATATGATAATTCTATAAATTGAATGAACATATCTTCAAACGATGTCATTTTATTGATGGTAATAATATATTGAGTTACGAAATAAACGTTAGAGATAGTATTGGACCTGAACAAATTTTAAGGGTCAAGTTGAACGATATATGAAACATAAAGTATTTTATGCATCTTATATATTTTTCCATATGAGTATAATTTTGAAATCATATACCACCACATTTTCTTATATCCCATGTCCATGGTAAAAAAATCCAATAAGTGTGTAGCCCTGGGGCATGACATAAAAACAATTAGAGAAGTTGACGGTTAATCAATTGAATTTCACTGTCTTTTTTGTGAGAACAAAAATATAAGCTCGAATTTAAAACATTTTATAAATTCAAGCTATGGATATGTTAAAAAATAATAGCAATGTCTGGAAAGTAATAAATATTCTTTAATATGTATTTTTTAAATATTTATTTACATGATTTCAATTAAGCTAATCATGTATGATGTAAAATTATATTTGTCCATGGCTTAGATTGTCTTGTATCAGTAATTTGAAGGATCACTAATCATGTTAATATTTCAAAATCAGTTTACACCTCTATGAGTGTTTCAGGTTGAAAAAACTAAGGGTCTTTTTTATTCATTTTTTAAAGTAATTATTAAAAACAAAATTTAAAAAGTCATATAACATAATTGTTGTTATCTAAAAATTGTTCTTATTACATTAATATAATGTTTTTTTTTTGCATTACTCATGTTTTCTAAAATAAAATAATATTTTATTCGTTTTCTCATAAAACACTAACCAAACAAGTCTAGTTTAACATAATTTTGAAGTAATCTTATTATTTATACAGAAATTATTTTCATTTCGAAAATGGCAAATATTTTAGAATTATGTCTTCCTCTTTAATGAATTGATGGATCTATTGACTTTAATCTGAGTTGATTTAATGTACATTATTATATTTAAATATATATATATATATATTACAAAAACGTTATCGTCACCTATAACTTAATATTTGATTTGTGTTTGATTTTAATCTCACTAGTACACGTTAATACACTTTATCTTATAGCTTATAATTTAAAATTACATAATAATTTAATCATATTTATTTATTATTTGTTTACTTTAAAATCACTAATTTATTTTCTAGTCATTTAGTTATATATAGTTTATTTTATATCCTCACGAAATTAAAGCATGCTTGATTGTCCTTATTCAATATATGTTACAAAATAAATATTATAATATGATTTGAAATCATTACATTTAAAAGTATTTAAAAAAAAAGAATTGTTTAAGAGAATAAAATTCTAAATATGAACCAATTGACATATTTGGTTTGTGTTTAAAGGTATTATTAGAACCGTTATTAAAAACATGAAAATATAATTTTGGTATTATTTGAAAATTTTTTTTTATTATTTAAATTTAAATGTTTTTCCATATTTTCACATTTTTTAAACAAAAAACAAAAACCAAAAGTATTATCCTTAAAGCAATTTTAAAAAATACAGACAACCCAACATGCCATATCTTTTATGTTTTTCATGAGTTCGAAACGAAACAAGAAATTTAAGAAAATTAATTAAAATATATATTTTAAAGTAGACTTCGATGTGTTAAATAAATTTAAAAAATCAGCAGATTTTATTTATTAATTTATCTATATTTAAATATAATTTATTTTAAAACAATAAAAACAGATTTATTTCAAATGCACCGTGCCCCCAAACGTGTTCAAAGTTCAAAGCGCAACGATACAGGGGGTGTGGGGCCCACTCTTGTTAGGAAGTTAGATGTATCATGCAAAACGACACCGTATCATCTTCCAGTTTATCGTTTACAAATTTAACCACAGCAAAACAAAAAGTAAAAAGGCCTCTATCTCTCTCTCTCTCTCTCTCTCTCTACCACCTACATTTCATTATTCGATATAAAGCAGGAAGCCTTCAAGTTCCGCCAAATTCAGCTGCGGTTTCTTCCAACGCGCATTCTCACCGGCCTAACCTCCACCTTGTTTTCCACCTCTCTCCACCAAATCCTCACCTTCTCTTTCTCTCTACTGTTGTTTCTCTCTCTTCCTATGTTTTTCTATCTCTCTGCAATGGCTCCAGTGGGTAGCGACTCTTTTGATTCAGAGCTCGATTCACCTGTGCCCTTAGCTCAGGATCCGTCCACTTGGGAACGATTTGAAGCTGAAGCCACTCCGGTTTGCAGAGGTGCTATCTCGCGAGCCGCGGAGGAGTCGGAGAGTGGCTTGGAGGGGCGTTCCGATCGTGGCGGCGAAGAGATCTGTGCGAGCTGTGCCGGAGGTTGTTCCATTCACGCCGGAGGATGATGTGAAGGTTTGTGGTGGCATTGTTTGAGTTTGTTTTCTTGTTTGTTGTCCCGAGGAATTGGAGCTTGGAGAAAAGATAACATTGTTTTGAATTTGGAGCTTTGTTTTTAACGTGGCTTTGTTTGTGAAAACGAGTAAGGGATGGTAAACAGAGTGTGATTTTAGAGGTGGAGCTTTGTTTTCGGTTTAAGTTTTGAAACTTATAAGGCATTGTTGGGAAGTGAAGGATAAAGTGTAGATACGATTTTGAAGCAGAAGTTTTGTGCTGTTGGGAGGAAGTTTGAGACTCATTGTTAGTGCGTTTTTCTATGGTACTTTTTTCTTGAAACTGAACGAAGCGCTATCGTTTTAGTGTAGGCAGCAGTTGGTAGATCGTGTTTTACTGCGTAATTCTAGAATCTAAGCTGTTGTTTTAACTTATCCTCTGTTTGATTGCTGAAAGAAATGAATGCATGTGAATCGAATGTTGTATGTTGATTTGGTTTTCGGAAAAAGAAAAGACCTTGAATAGATTCGTGGATTACATCCGAAGCTCGGTTGGGCAGGGTATTTGTTCCTTGGTCAAAAGTACTGAATATTTGCAGCTCATTTTGGAATCTCTGGAGGAACCTGAGAAAAACGTCATTGCTGAAAATTTGTGACAGTATCCGTTTTCAACCGATTCCTCTTGTTTTCATTCGTGTCCATCGGTCAAACCAAAGCCTAAAAATCGCGAATTTTGGTTTTGTTTGAAAATCCCCTAAATTTCTTTGCCACTCCAATAGTACAAATTTTATGTGGCATTATGTAGTTTTCTCAACTTTATTTTGCTATATTTTCTGATATTTCCCACCAATCAAGCTTGTAATGTTTGATGATTATTCTACCTTGAGTTTTGTTCTACATAATGTTTTTGATTTCTGGAATTCTTCTATTAGAAGCGGCATGCAGCTGCAGGGGCAACCTCAATGCAACAGCATACAACATCTTACTATTTTCATTGTTTTATATACTGATCCAGGAAGAGGAGCAATATCATCATTTACGAGGGAATTCAACAACTTGGTGGGGCACTCTATTTAGTATGTGGTCTAAGCCAACAGTTAGAGCGCAAGACAAAGATTGTTTTGCCGCGATTGGTCCTTCCACCAACACCACGGGAAATGATATGGAAGCTGGCTGAGGCTGGAATGAGCGTTGCCGCATGAATATGTCTCATGGAGATCATGCATCATCAGAAGGTTATCGATTTAGTAAAAATTATAACGCACAATCCAAAGATAATCCATTGCAATCGCCATAGCGTGCGTGAATTTTCTTTTGTTTTGTGCTACTTGTTTTATGCTACTATATTCAATTTCTTAATTGGCCAGTCTGCATGGTTGTTGGATTTAACCAAATAATTCCTATATTTAATGTGGATCAACTACAACATATCACAGAATTATCTTTGTTTGTTCATTTCTCAGTTACCAGGGTCTACCGAGATTAAGTGGGGACTTGCCCCAGCCAATCATGTATTTAAAAGTGGGCAGAATTCACCTTCACAATTCAAGAAGGTAGGGCACAGCAGATTGTGTTTAGTGTTAATACAGTAGTTTTGTCAATGATGTGAAGAGGAGACCTGCCTTCTTCTGGATGGTATGAAACCACCTTTTTCTGTCATACAAATGAGTTTTGTAACTTTGACTCTATCATTACTTTCCATAGTTTGATCACCCACTTTTCCTCGGTTAACTTTTAACTCTTCATAACTGCATGATACTTCTATTCTTATGAAGAGTGCATGTCAAAAATTATAATTTAATTGTCATGCATATTTGATGTTAAGAAATATTTATAAATTCACTTTGTATGTTCTGTTGAGTTTAGCTATTGTTTGGGAAAATTATTTACTTGTTTATCCACTGTGAATATAACAACAGCACCATCTGATCTATTAGATTAGTTTGATACTTGTATCCTTTGGGTATGTAGTAGTCTAAGTGCTAAAGCAAAACTAAGGGCTTTTGATTAATAAATTAGAATTCCATGTAGTAAATCATGAAACTATCGCTGGTCTAGAAATTACAGTTTTCATTTGACATTGTTATGTCCCCTTCTTTACAATTTTCAGTAGCCTAGTGCTCCAGGGGCTGTAAAAAGAGATAGCTAATTGATATAAGTGTTAAGTGTACCAGTAAATGGTGATGATTTGATGATGCTATACCCATTTACTATATCATGATTCAGAAACCTTATCATCCAAAAGACAGGTTTCCTGCTTTAATTGTCACCTCAGAAGGACAGTGCTATAGAAGATATATCAGCTAAACTATCGTTACAATTTTAGTTCCATACCTCAGATGTCCTTTGCTCATGACCCGAATTAATACCCTCAATATGGAGATTAATAAATCCTTGTTTCAGCTAATTATAAATCATCTTGTGGTTTACTAGGGCAAAATGCTAGTTTTTTTGTAGCAAAGTTGTCTTCACATTTAGTCGAGCTGAAAAATCTGTAGTTTATATCCTTGTTTTCCACCGAGAAAATTTGGTCACTCTGAAAATCATCCTGATTGAAGATCAACATCTTGAAATCATTATAATTTCTCATGTGATTTTGAAACCCCTGACTCTGGATTCCTGTAGGTGGTATGATGTCATTCTTAGTCCAAGTCTAAGACCCGGAGATTCGGTGAAATGTGAGGTTGTTGATGGAGGAGAGCTTAAGAATCTAGAAGCATCTAAATGTTCGAGCAAAATTCTTTCTGTAAATTACTAGTTGTCATAGAATAATCCCAACACTAGATAGCATCATACTTTGTTTCTGATTCAAGATAACAATAATAATATGCCACCTTGTACCTTATATATAACCTTGTAACTTGTTGTAACTTTGCATGTGACCTTTGTACTTATGCTTGGATCTTTGCAGAAAAGGACTAGGATGATATATCAAGTTTAGTTGACAATAGTGGACTTTTTACATGCAGTCTCGCTGTAAAGATGCAAAAAGTAGTCCATGAATTGAAGAACTATCTGAAAAGTAAATATAATCATTCATTTGGAGATAATAAATAACATGCTGAATCTGTAATTTGCTTCAAACTTTGCCATTATAATCTTTACCTTGTTTTGGCAGGCTGTAATGCAGATATACATGTCATTGTTAAAATTGAAAGTGCAGACTCCATTCCCAATCTACATTCAATAATTACTGCATCTGATGGGGTAATTATCTGAATCTTTGTATTGCATCTTCTAGTTCTAGTACTGCTATTGTTGATGGATTAATTACATTTGGGAAGAAAATTCTTATGACTGATAGAGATCCATTTAAGTTTGTCTAGTTTCATAGAAAAAAGGTATTTTGTGTCTGATTTGAACGAGTAGTACAGTCTTGGTTTCGCACTGCTAGCCCAACCTACTTTTTTGTGTCTGAGTTTATATTTGAAATCATAGAAAAGATCTAGAAATGTTTCTTAATTCAGATATCAAAAAGAATTGCAACTAGAGCACCCTTGTTGACCTGGACATTTCATGGATCTAGATGCTGATAATATTTTGTTTCTCTTTAGGCAATGGTTGCTAAGAGGATCTTGGTGTGACTTTCTAATGGTCCCATTACCGATCATTTCTTTGTTTCTGATTGGCGGATGATAGGAGTAATGATTTTCAGCACAGAAGTGCAGCACCATGGTTTATAACAAGCATCTACTTGGGTATTGCAACATTTTAAACTGCAGGAAGAGATAATCAGGATCTGTCGTGGCATGGGAAAAGCTGTTATTGTGGCAACCAAGCTATGCTGGAAGGCGCGTTGTTCATCCCAGCACCATGAGCAGTATCAGACATTGCCATTGCTGTCAAAGTGCTGACTCAGTTATGCTTTCTGGAGAAACTGCTCATGGAAAGTAGCTCACTCTCTTGAATTTCTAGTTCCTACAAATATGTAGCTGGAGGTAATGAGGAGCACCCCTGTTTATATTAGGAAAAATGTTCTGCTCAGTGTACTGCAAGCACCCAGAGTGATTTCTATGTTTGTGTCTCTGCTGAGGAATCCCATACAATCTAATAAATGCTTTTAGAGTGACATACCAAAACAATCTTTGAATTGGATTGCTTGAAATATTTTGAGAGCAAAATTTGATCTGACTATTAGGATTGCATGTTGAGATTTACTTAGGTGTCATGTCTTAAGCAGCACCAAGATTGTTGGAAGGCCACACAAAATTTTAGTGATATAACTGCCGAGAAAACAGAAAAGCTTCTAATTATTTGGCTATTGATATGAATAATGCGACCGCGCTAATTAAAATGAGCTGGTTGACTTTACTTACGGGTTTCCTTAAAAGCTGTGAAGTTATGCATGCAGTCTCATTAAGAACTGAAGCTGCTTAACCAAGTTGGTAGCCCAAGCATCTTCACCAACACTTGGTCAGGCTTTCAGGTCATTTATCATATTCCTTTATATTTATTTTAATGCTGCATTGACCTTGTTTTTGTAATGTACCTTTTTTAAGATTTAGAATTGTACTCATACGACTCTGAATGATGAATACTTACCATAATCTTCCTTTCTCTGTAGAACCATATGAGCAAGAAATGTTGCTTTCCATGCAACCATGATGTCCAACACTCTTGGTACCTCGATAGATTGTTTCACTTTGTTTGGTTTTTCAATAACTATCCTTTGAGCCAAATATCGACCTCTGGCACTATATTGCCTTCACAAATGAAGTAAGCCTATTATTCTTTCCCTATACCTCATAATTTGAAAAAATCCATTTCAAACTGTTTGAGTGATATAAGGCTATAATCATAAGCACTCCTCAGCATACTGTGTACCAACGTGGACTTGATATAATTTTTGACTTTTATAAGAAAAAATAGTTGTTATAACTTTCATTTTGCTTGAATACGGTAATGAAAGTTTGCAGTCTCTGTAAACCAAGTATAAATTCGGTAAATCGACTGATATCATTTACCTACTTTAACAGGCATGCAGGGAGAGTACGGCAGAGACTAGCCTTGTACCAGGAATTTATCATCCCATATACATGCAGTTCTCAGATGATGCTGAAGAAAACATTTGCAAATGCCTTGACCTTGTTGCAGGTAAATTCTCAAAAGTCTATTCATTGGTGTCCACTTTATAAGACAGTAATGGAGTTGCACCAATCTTCTCACCAGTGGGTTGGTAATTACCAAAAACTAGATATGCCTGTTCTTGATGTAGCTATTTAGCCGTCATGTTAATGCCAAATCTTAGGCTGGAATTTGGAGCATGAAATCTTGAGGAAATAATTAATTACATATGTTTATTCGAACTTATTTGATTTGTATATCTTTTATCATCTGAGAATTAGAAATTTAAAAATATTTATAATTTTGATTATATTTGATTTTTTTTTTTTATATTTTAAAGTAGTGATAAATATAGAAAATCATTTTCTTTAGTATTGTTTTTTCTTTCTCTAGTATTTTTCCGGGTTCCAAACAGGCCTTAAAATAATACACCTCTTTGTCTGGGGTCAGGGCTTCAGTTGAGTCCTTCCTTTTCATACAATCTGTTGCACATTTACCTATTTTCTATCTACTCCAAATGGGACAAGGTGAGACCAGCCAATGTTGTTATTTTGCCTCACACCATTCAAATGGTGGGCCTTTTCTCAGAGGACGAATATGAAAGACTGATTGAAGGGGACTTCTGACCACCCTGATGGAAAATTTATCATGAAATCCCAGGATCTGTTTGATTCTTGTTTTTTGGCTTATTTTTAATTTTAACAAGAAAAACAGAAAATAAGGCTTTTGGTTATAGTTTTTTTGAAAAACGCAAAGAACACAATAAAACACTAAATTCAGATTAAAAACAGGTTTCAAAAACAGGAACAAAACATGCTCCTAGTCTTCACAATTCTTGCGATTTCATGTGTATCAATGAAGTTTGTCTGCATCTACAACCAAATATACACAACACATGCATCCTTTGTGTTTATGTTTCCGGGTCTTCTACGTGTTCTCAAAGGAGTGCAGTTATGATACTAATATTACGTGTTTTTTGCATTGTGTACAGAAGCAAGGGATGGTGAAGAAAGGAGAAGAGGTGGCTCTTGTTCAGAGCGGGAGGCAGCCAATCTGGCGGTTCCAATCCACACACAATATCCAGGTCAGGCAAGTTTGAGTGACACTAAAAAGAACGGAGAGCTCTCTCTGCATAGGGGCTGGGGCCGGAATAATTCAAAACAGCGGTTAGTAACTTTTGAGCGTTCTCCATTCAGTTATCTATCTTATCCCTTTTTTGTTTCATTATGATATGGTTAAACGTTGGTAGTGTGGTGCTGCTTTATTTGGGGAGTTCTTTGATTACCTTGCGGCGAGGGTGCATCCTTCTATTTAACGCGTGGGTGGTAAGATTTATCATGGTGTGTTGTAATAGCATGAATCTTTTTTAGTGATGCTTCTCTATTATTTATGTATAATGGAGGTGGGTAAGTGAAGATTGAAGAAGAATCCATGAAATTCATAACTTGAACACTCTTTTATCTTTTTCATCTTGGAGTTGTAGTTAAGAATGGGAGAGCCTATTTTCAAGCTCTTGAGAGAGCATCATAGCAAGAAATCCTCCTTATCTACAAAAACAGGTACAGACCCTCAAACCATGGCCAAATGCTTGGAACTTTACGAGATAGTTTAAAAATGACCGAGGCACAAATCTAATTTGGGCATAAGATCAGCACTTAATATCAAGAACATGCAAATCTGAAACCATAGCATAAACTGTTCAAACTACTCATGTTCATTACTTTCGAATTTGAATTCAACTCAGTCAACGAATAACCTGAAAAACTTAAGTCAAATTTCAAGTATAATTATTTATTAATTTTTTGAATTGATTCGAGTTTTGTGAATGTGAGAATAAGCTGCATCTTATTTTTCAGTTGTTGTCAGTATTTCCGAATTTGGTTGCAGCATGACTTCAGATTGCAGCCCATACCCCATCAAATCAGCATTAGGCTTAAATGGACCAGGAACCTTAGATCAGCTCCCCAAGGGAATAATTGCCACTTTCCAAGCTAGAGCTTGGGCCAGGGCCAAAAGGATGGGCTACATAGACCCCAGGCTAGGCCCAGGAAAATACCCGCTGGTTCTTTGCTTTAGCATTGCAACAAACTAATGACTATATTTTTGAAAAATCTATTTTGGCAAACAGTGAAAAACGAAATGCCTCGTTTGATGTGGGGATGAAACCTATTCCGCAAAAAGAGGTCAGGTTGGTTGATTTGTGTTTCACTACCATCTAATCCGAATCCAGTAACTCTACCAATACAAGGAACAATCTAATCTGATAATAATTAAATTAACATACTTGTATACCTAAACAAAATAAACTTAAAGACATAGAAAAATATAACACAAAGTTATTACAACCCTTATTTTACAAGAGATCTCCTCCCCACCAGCCACCACAACCCCCTCAATGACAAATCCTAACTTCTTTATTGAACAGACTAATTACAACTAGAACCTGACTTCCATAAAGAAGGCAAAAGGCTGTGTACAAAAGATAATTCCCCCCCACCATAATTACAACAATATTTACATGAAAAACACCACCCAATTCAACTAATCCAAACCCTAACCCTATTTCAGGTTGTTTTACAAGCCCTGTGGTGAGTGGAAATTTAGAGGCTCAAATTTTTTTCATCTTAATGATCTTGCAGAACTGAGCCCATTAGTAAACAAAGAGAAAAGCACAAGATTTAGATGTAGATGAGAACATATCCAACAAAGAGGATCAGATAGCACATCCAACTATGGCAGACAGGTAATATTTTCCTTTGCTCTGATGGACCACCAACTGATTGGTTACTACTATCACTTGCCATCCAACCAAAGGGCAGAGTGTATGATTTTCCTTGCTCTGATGAACCACCAACTGATTGGTTACTACTATCGCTTGCCATCCAACCAAAGGGCAGAGTGTATGATTTTCCTTGCTCTAATGAACCACCAACTGCTTGATTGCTTCCGCTTTCCACCCCAACACTATCGATATCACCTCTAAGCATTGCCATAAGGCCTCCCCCATGAACCCGGCCTTCCGGGAGTGAAATTTGAACTGGACCGCCATTGTCCTGGAGTTGGCCTCTGCTGAGAATGTCGGCCTGTTGAACCGAGATAATTAACACCCAAATTTCTCGCTGCCTGCTGTTGTCATCATCACCTCTGCGCCCATGTTTTCAGCAGTGACAAGATCTTTCATCTTCTGGCCATGCCGGAGCTTTGGGGTCCCTGCAGTGTAGGATCAGTGAATACCACCATGAATACGTCCTGTCTTGCACCTGTGCACCGTGACCTAGCACAAGGCCAGTTTTCCTCTAGCAAACTTATCACAAGGACGGAGGGGTTTGGTTTCTACTTCAAGCCTGATCACAGCGCTAAGAGCAGTGTCGTCCCCCACCATGACCTTGCAAAAAGTCGAAATTTTGCCTTTCATTGCACTCTTCCACGCTCCTTCAAATCTGCACCTTTTCCCTCCACCATGACGGACCTTGAGAAGCTGTTCGCCCTCGCTTCTTGGTACATTCCGTGGCGCATCTTTTACCCCCCCGCCATGAGCTACACAAAACAAAGTGCCTCCATACACCTCTTTGTACAACCTGCTTCAAATGTACACCTTTTCCCCCTCCATGGCCCTTGGGCGGTGTACTCCTTCCACTTTCTTCAGGCACCCTGGAGCGTGCACCTTTGCCTCCACCTTAATGCTTTGCAGAACATTGTGCTTCCTGAGCACCTTTTGTGCATGCTGGATACTGGCAGTGCGACCTCCATGAGAAATGCCAGAGACAGAATCCCTCTGCCTCCTCACACAATTTTCCATCACGGCATCCGCTCTTTACCACCATGACGGATCTCGCTTTGAGGATTTCCCTCTTGCAGCACAGGTGCAGCCCTCATGACTACACCTCTACCCCTGCATGGGCAATGCAAAGTCAGTGTTTTTTTTTTTTTTTTTTTTTGACCCTCAGCACTCTTTGTGCACAAGAAAATGGCATCTTCGCCCACCCCATGGGCCTTGCAGAACACAGTCTTGCCTTCAGCTCCCTTTTTGACAGCCGATTCTATGACACCTATGACCACCACCATAAGGCAATCTAGCGAGCCAAAGCTTCCCTTGCTCCTCTACAGCATCCCTCAACCTGACAGGTTTTTACACTAGTGATAGATTGCTGTTGTCCATTTGTAGTTTCAAGACCAGAGGATACTGAGCTTTTGAACCGCGGCTGGAACGGTTGATGGAAGGCTTGGAGTAGTGGAGTTGGATGAGTGTGTGGACAGCACTAGGGATAAAACCAGCAGCAGTATCTGTATTTGCACAGGATTAGCAGGGCAGAAAATGCCTTCTTTTCCATACTTGATCTCAGATCCATACAATATAGAGTTTCAACATACAGTCGACTGGCAGCTCTACATTACTCTGAAATGGACCAGAATCAGGGTAACACTGGTAATATCTGATTCAACATACCCATGAACAGACTTAGTACAAGGGTCAAGCTTTAGTTTTCCACTTCAGTTTCTTGGGAGGTTGAACTTTATTTTCTTTTGGATTAGGGGTCCTCTCCTTTCCAATATGGAGATTGAAGTCTAGATCAAAGATCATAATAAGTGTCTCGTTTCTTTTCAATGGCAGGGAAGCCAGCATTCTAGCAGATTGCTTTGAGCTCCTTGCTATCTGAGAGACTTGATGAATAGCTAACCAAAGCAACAGAAGAGCCATCTACAGCTCTAGGTCCATCGACTGTGTCAGGCCCCTCTTGGCTCCCTTTGAGGTTAGGACATGAGGATATGAACCACCAGGCAGATCAAGCCTTAAGCAGTGTCTGCTGGATAACTGGCCTATGGATCACCCAAAATGCCGGATGCCTGGGTGAGAAGCAGAGAATAAAGTTAGCATGTAAAACGCTGTCCATGTAACCTTAGCACGGAGAGCTCTCTTATTTAAGCCAATCAAGAATTTAGGTGTAATATGTTTTTAAAAGGAAACTTATCTAATTTCTGTAGCTAAGAAAGAAGTATTAAAACAAAGTAGGTTTAAGAGTTAAGATAGTACACCCCTCCCACTGATCGCCTGATGTATCACGGCGGTCCATTCTATGAGCCGATAGTAACTCTGACCGGTCAGAAGCAGTTGGAAAGTAAAAATTAGGAAACACGCATATCCACTGCAAGAGCCCTCTGGGATTCAGTCATCCTATTTTACAGGAAAAAAAAAAAAAATCATCAGAATGTGATAACATGCCAAAGCGAAGGAAACAAAGAATGGCTTTGTTCTGAAATGCTCAACAATGATGTTACAATGCAACTAGAGCACAGATTAACTTTCTATAATGCTCCACCTATTCCAAATTGTGAAATAAATGTGATATCATAGCTTCATTTGGTGGGAATATGTGTTTGGCACCTCATCGTGTAACTTATTTCCTTAATTTATTAAGCTCATATGGAATCCAATAAAATGGGCACTTGGATATAATATCTAAATTTTTTTAATAGTTGGAGGGAATGATATACACTGTGAACCCAGACCTTAAAACTTCAAGCTTTCAAGAAAATTGGTAATTCAACAAAAGGTAATAATTGCAAAGGCATATGCACCTGTCCAAATACCCTTAAAACCAACAGTTTATTGCAAATATCCGTCCCCCATTACTGCCTTTTCTAGCATTCATCTCAAAAAGGAGGCCTGACATATAAAACCCTAATCTTGTGCTTATTTCTTCACAAATCTCTATCATTAACAGAATGCAGGTGGTCATTTTCAAAACTGATCTGAACCTGTAAACAAAATCCTTACAATTTAATACAAATTTTGACCTTCTCTTAGTCCCAACTTGGGGCCATTATCATAACTGGGACAACATCAGGCCAAGCGCATTCTTTATCAACTTGGTGAACATCACATTGTTAGATTTTACATGTAACAGGATACCATTCTGAAAAAACTAACATTGGGAATCTCAATTCAATCTCAATTTGGTCCAGTATCTATCTAAGATATGCTCACAAATTGTGAGCCAACCCTCTCTTATTCTTAGCAAAATCCTATCATCAGCAACATACGAAGATCACCCCAGAAACAGCACCTCAATCCAATTAAAGTTTGGGAAATCTCCCATTATGTGCTTTGGCATATTGCCCATCCATGACACAGGCCCAAACAACCAATGAAATAATAAAATAGGGAAATCCATTCATTTTCTTTAGACATTTAAAAAAAAAAAAAAAAGGAGTTTCAAAGATAAGGGCCATTAATCTTTAAAATGGAAAACTCACAGAAACTACCTCTTGTGGAGCTGGAAGCATGAAGCAAATGCTCAAGAAACTGGTCAGAGTAAATTCACATTCAATTGGATGTTTGACTGAAAAAAAATCATATCACACACCACAATCAAGAGAAGCAAGAAGTACCAAGGCGATCAAATGCTGAAATGGTATTCAGTATACAATATATAATTATCATAATGAAGAGCAGAAAAATCATTAATGAGGTAATTATCGACACTGCAGATGAGAACAAAGAGACGCCACTGAAAATTTTCACATAAATGACTGAATAATAAATAAAAAATTATGATAGATAAAGATAGTAACAAAATGTTTGAATAATAATAAATAACCACTTTATATTAATTTAACATTTACCAGCTATTAAGGAAGCACCTGGTACTCCATTTGCTTCATGAGAAAGAAATTTTGGACACTAGGACTTAGAAAACAAACTACTCCATCAAATCGGAAATTTCATTTTAAAAAATCCTTCTTACAAACAGCCAGAATTCAAAACGTTTAAAAAAAAAAAAAAAAAAAAAAATTTTTTTTTTTTTAAAAAAAAATTTTCTGCGTTTCTTCTGTTTCCCCGGTCCAACAGCATAAAGCAAAATTACAAGCAGCAACATGTCAATTCATAACCAGATCAACAACATGCACATAAAAGACTAATCACAAAGCCAGTAAAAAAGGTCTAAGAAAAGGAAAAAAAATCTTCAAATAAGATATCCTTATCATCAATTCCATCAAAATCCGATCATAATCTGATAAATTTAACATCTTCGACAAAAAGCTTTAAACAAATATAGGTAAATTGAAAAACATGCAAGGTCAAATCTCAACAGAATCGGCGCAGTTGAAGCTTCATCACTCACAAATCAGTTCAAAAACGTGCAATTCCACTAAACCTCCACTCAGTCACAGGGAAACAGCAGAAAACGAAAGCAAAACGAAGCTCTCAGGGTCAGAACAAAGAACAACAAAGAAACCTGTAATCAACTGCTAAGTCAAGCTGGCCTTTTCACTTTCCAGAAACCAATGAGTACAAGAAACACAGGATTCAAACATAGTTCACCGTTTCTCGGAACCAAACGAAGACAGTAAAAACATAGAGTGTCGCAGAGGCTGAATCAATAGAAAAGTACTCCAGGAAATGGCGGATTTCAAGAACGAGAAGTGCACTTCCGAAAACGGCGTCTCTGGAGGCGGGAGAGAAGAAGAGAGAGAAGAGAGAGAGGAAAACTAGGGTTTTTCAGTGTGCCGGCAAAAGCAAAGAGAGAGAGAGAGAGGAGAAGACATAGAAGCTGTTATAAGGCGAAGATAAGACAAGCGCATGCTGAGAATGTGTCGCAAGCGGAGGCGTGTCAATGGGATACACTCCTCTGCATCCGCCGCTCTCTCCCCTTTCTACAACCGGTTCTTATTTTCCACTTTCCGAATTTTGTCCCTTTTTTTTTTCCAAAACATAGAAAAGGTAAATGGGTAGGATATAAGGTTAAAAATTACAAATATACATTGAAAATCAAAATAATGTTTATATACAATAACAATGACACAATCACTTGTTACAACATTGAAATTTTTTTAAGTTAATACTATAATTTATTGATATGATATTGAATTTTTTTAAGGTGTGTTGTAATTAGTGACTATGATATTAATTTTAAAAAAATTCCAATCGTGGCAAAACGCATTATATTGAGCATTAGTTTGTTTTTCAAAACTATTTTGCTTTTTTTTTGTTTTTTAAATTTGTATTAGTTTGGAGCAGGACTAGGATATCTTGTAAGATTTCAACATTTGAGTACTTTAAGAGGAAAAATCTAGTGGAAATGTGCCACGCCTCAAAGTTCCAATATTCAAATTAGGAATTTCTGTGTTTTATAAGGTTAAAAATTGAATTTTTATTTTATTTTTAGAATGTGTAGAGTGGTTCATAAATATTTTTGTGATTTCAAATATAAAACTTTTAGAAGTCATTTATGGGTATGCATTTTTCAAAATGAATATAGTTTCCTATATATATATATATATAATGATTGATTGGATTCTGAGTTCAATCTTATTAAAAAAAGTTTATGAATATATTAGGTTAATTCCTTTATATTATGTTTGGATTTAGGAAATTTGAAGAAAAATTGAAGGAAAGATAATTACAAAAAATAAAATAAATAAAAAATATTATAATCATTTTTTACATTTTAAACTTATTTTTTGGATTAGTTTGATTAAAATATTTAAGGCAATTTACATTGACATACCATCAATTTTTATTTAAATAAAAAGCACTTTCTTATTTTTCTTACCAAACATGGTATATTACATTGAAGACCGTAATCAGAAATTGATAAGTGTATTTTGTCAAACATATATTATTTTTGAAAAAAACACTTATGAGAAATATTTGATTCACAAAATTTAGAAATATTTCGTGTCTTTAACCAAATATTTATATTTTTATTTTACTTCTATTCGCACTTTTCATTACATTGTGCGATATTGTTATCTTATTATTTATTTTGAAAGATATCATTTATTTATTCAATTAACGATAATTATGTGAAACAAATAATTGTTATTAAGCTTTTTAGATGATGACATGACGCGTTAAATTAATAAGTCAATGAATCGTTTAAAGCTACCATTTTGATAATTTTTAATGATTATATCCCATATGACGAACTTTTAGTATCTTGGCAATAGTGATTAAACGTGTTGCCTTGTCGAATATAACTCGTGGTTTTGAATGTTTCATGATATTGTGAGAAAGTGTCGCTGACGAAGGCCAATGAGTAAATCAAATTAAATGATAAGATATTGACTAGCGTGCTAAAACAATAAAATACGAAAAAAGCAATTAAAAATCGGAATTTTTGTACAAATAACTTAGCTTTGTGAAAAATTTTATAGAAAAATATATGTACATGATGAGTTTTATGCTAAGGTATGAAAAAAATCACTTAATCCCTTATAAAAAAGAAAAATGACTAAAAAGAGCAAAATAAGAAACAAAACAAGAAAGAGAAAGGCCGTGGGTTTATAACCTAAATTTAATAATAGAAGATTTACAGAAACATTATGAGACCTTTGTCTTATTCCACTCATTTATCATGAAGCAGTTAAGAGTACATTTTTGTTTAACTTATTAAAATTTAATTATATAGAATTGAATAATTTAAGAATTAATAAAATTGTACGTATATTTTTTTCTTTAATGATGTAATAAAACATGAGAACCAATTTTTTGTTTCAATATTTTTGTCCTTGGTATCTTTAGAGAATAAATACAACCTTATAATAATTCATTTTAAAGCAATTCTAATATGTCAGTCCTGGTAGGAATTTTGAGGAAAATAGAGTTATTAATTTCCCACCTTTCCACCAAAAATAACAGTTGATTTTTTTTTCTTTTAATATGGTTACCAAAAAAATGAGGAAAATGTAAAGAAAAACATAAAGAAGAAAAATAAATGTAAAAATGAGAAATAAAAAAATAAATTTAAGAAACAACCCATTATTTTTCCCTATTTCAGTCTCATGATCATCCCTTATTTACTTCAATAATACCAAAAGTAAATAATTTTAAAATGTCATATAAATTTTAATTATTAATTATTAATTTATATATTTTGTTTCAAGTAAAATTAAAATTTGGCATAACCTAGTATTGGTTTAAGTCTTAGCCCAAGTCTATTAAGTAAAAGTCCAGATAAACTATGTCTAAATCCATTTGATTAAGCTCATATAAAAGTCTATAAGTATTTTTGAAAAAAATTTCAAAGGTAGAACATGACAAAGAATGTGACAGTGGCCCACACAGGTAAGTGGAGAAAATTTGAGGAAGCAATGAGTCGTCTGGGAGCTTTGATAGTTATTTAGGGCTCACCTTAAGATGAGGAAATTCCTGAGAAAGAGCAACAACCAATCGTCCAGCCAATGATGAATCGCTAGTAGTTTAAGTGTTTCACAGTATAATTTCTTAAGTTTTTTTTAATATCTACGGTACTTTGTCGTTTCAGTTTTCCTAATGAAATACATCAATTTCTCAAAAAATTTATACAGCAATTCCTTCATTTCAGTTTTCATAGTAAAATACAGCAATTTATCTAGTAATTTATATAACAATTAATTCATTTCAATTTTCCTAGTGAAATACAATAATTTTCTATAATTTCTAATATTAATTGCTTTGACTTTGTTTTATTTACTTTTATTTATTTATTTATGACATTTTTACTTGGTCAGAGGAATGGTAAGGGAAGCAGGGAACCTATTTTTACCGTTTGATTAGAAGTTTGAATTTTCGAGTGCGATTTCAATTTTGAAACATTTTTAATTTCTAACATGTCTAAGCATTATTATATTCTCATTATGTATCTTTTAAGTGAAATTCCAAAAATCACAACATTTCCATAGTTAATCAAAATGAAAAAGTCATTTCTCAATTTTGTTATTTCCTATTTTCTAGAAACCAATCATAATCTAAATATAGATTAAAAAAAAGAAAAGAAAAACCAAATATATATATATATATATATATATATATATATATATATATATATATATATATATATATATATATAATATTAATAAATTAAATACACTGCAATATTTAAAATTTCTAAACTATATTATAACTACTTTTTTATTTTATTTTTTGAAAAACTTATTTTTAATACCAGTGAAAGTCAGCTTGAAAAATATTTAAAATATAAATTTTATATTTCAAATATATATAAATATAAATTTACAAATTATTTTAAGAACATAACATGTTTTTATGGTAGAATCAAGTGACATTCTTAAATGGTAATTGGACTCTCATCTCACGTAGACTCAACCCTAATTTAACAAGAATCTGGATTCATTGTATAGTGTCTAATCGATGAATCAACAAGAAATTAGTCTATAATATATTATATCGAATATCACATTTTCTCTGCCACGTCATCCTCGTTGTCACTAAATTACTATTATATTTTTAAAATTGTTTTATAAAGGAGTCGAGGAAGAAGAACACGAAATTTCACGATTCAAAGATTGTGATAGAAAGTAAATTTAAAGTAATAAATATGGTTAAAAAAAATTCAAATTAATATTTATAATTAACCGGCTAAAAATTATAAAAAAATCTAATTACATTATAAATTTAATCCCTTTTGTATGTTCCAATACCCTTGAGGCATGTTTTGGTTTTAGAAACACTAACCTCATTTTCTATCGATTTTTTCCTCTTTTAGCCTATTTTCTTTAAGTAAGAATAAATAATTTTTTTTTTATCCTAAAATCATCAATTCACACATCTTTCCATCTTGTTATTTTTCAATAAAGCGGTTACTTCGTACATATCAAAGTTTTTATTTGTTTTTCGCTTGGATTTAATTAAAATTAGCGCGATGTACGTGTGATTATAGATTATCTTTGTCTTGGCGTGAGGTTGTTGTCGTCTTGAGTGATGGGTAGTTGTGTTTTTGTCTGAAAACGGTTTCTTTGTCGTCGTGGTGTGATTTTTATCTTTGTTTGAGTGACATAGACGAATAAAATATATATACTAAGAGACTATAAATCAAATCAATGGTGGTTAATATGCTACATAACTGAAGTCATAGGTATTATAGTCACAATAGTAATATCAAATGTATAGACTTTAAATCGATTCATTATGCTAGTAATTTGAATGTTGTTTTGTCATTTTTAGTTTTTAACGATTTTGATTTTATGTTTTTATAAAAAAAACTTGAACCAGCTCCCAGTGGTAAGGTGGAATGAGTTCTGAGATATCTCAGGTTGAATCAAGAACAAAGATTTTTTAGCTAGTTAGGCGAAATGTTATGAGCGAGCCCTTATCTGTACTTGAAAAACGTTTTAAATAAATGCAGCCTTTCATTGTCCACTGTCAAGTTAGTAGAAAATACAAAAACGATAAAGTGTCATAAAACACAAATTGCGTGTGGGGTTTTTAACTCGATACCACATGCTAAGCTATGAAAGACTCCAATCATTTTACTTACATATTCAATGGTCAAAAAACAAGTATTACAATAATATAATACAAAGTAAATGAAAGTAAAAAATAAAAAATAAAAACTTATTTTTATAAACATCCTTAACTATTCAAAGGGTTAGATATAAGAGTTAGAATAAAATATTATTTTGTAAAAAAAATATCATCAGTATTTTTATTAAAGTAAGATGAGGAAATGATGAGCCCTCCAGGGCTTGAAAGTGATAAAAAGTGGGATAGGAGTTCACAAGAGAGGTTTCATACTACAATAATATAATGACAAGTGGATAAAAGTGAAAAGAAAAGGAAAAAATGATGAAATATTTTGAGTTTGTTTTATAGAATTTTTAAAACCAATTTTTTTTTTTAAATTAAAAAAAATTATTTTTACTATATAATTTCCCTTTTTTTATATGTAGTTAACTTTCCTTTATCATGATTAAAAGAAAAACACATTTATAATCAAATAATCCTATATAATATTTTTGTTTCTTCTTTCATTTCAGTGGTTTGTAAAGTTGTAAGCATAACCGGTCCGTACCGTCCGCAAGGATCACCACCCCGACCGCTCCTTATAATCCCCCGCCTGGCTGCTTCTTGGCGATACGAACAGAAGAAAACGGGAACCGAAGATCGAGCCCCCCCCTGACGTCATCGATGACGTGTCATTTCCACATCGGCACCGTTGATAGTGCCCTGACAATTATGCTGACGTGGATTTTTCCAATTGGTTACACAGATAGACAGACAGACAGGTGAACCCAAAAATCTGGACACTGCCTTTAGCTTTTCCCTGATTGACACGTGGCATCCTAGCATCATGAAGACAGGTTGCCCCTGCAATGTACATAGACCCATCCCTGAATGTATCCCACCAATATCTCCCACATTTTTTGAATTTATTTTGGCTCAGATTATTGTATACTTGAAGTGATGGAGATGGATTCTTGGAATAATTATTTTAATTAAAAAATAATAAAAAGAAATAAATATGTTCTGACACATCTTTGATACTACTAATGGTGACAAATGTTTTATGAATCACCACATGACTTTGGACCTCTATAGACAAGGTTAAAAATATTATTTTTTGAATGCTGACACGATGCCCAGCTCATCCTGTTCTAACCAGCATGCTATTGGGAAGGTTTTTTTTTTTAAACTTCCTATTCACATTGTATAGATCGTTTGTAATACTCTAGTTTTGATCAACATGGAATTTTCAATAAACTCGACCCACATTTTTACCATTTCAGTTGAAGACCCTTTTTTTTTTTAAGGATATAATTCATTGATTCATCTTCAAATATTTTAGCGAAAAGATTAGTCACAGCGCGAAATATAAATCTTAAAAAGCTTTCTAATAGATATTATGGCGTTGGTTAAAAAACGTAACAAATGGCTCACTTGTGCGACCTTATACGACTCGCGGCCTACGCAAATGATAATCAAAGTTGTCGAGAATCACGTATGATTAGTCACGTAGCATCTTGTGAATAGAGATTGATAAGATGCTGTTGTATCGAAGCCCCGTCAATTAGATGTGACCATGGCCTCAAAAAACCAAGCATTTCCACAATGAAACGTCGCGTGACACGTCGGCAAGCGAAAACATCGCAGCCAGTTGGCGGCGAAAGCTTGTGTAATAGTCGGTGGCCCTATCTTTATTAGGCTCAAGGCCCAGAAGCGTGAAAAAGCGGTCACAAGCAAAGAAAGAAGAAGGGAGCGAAGGCTGAAACTTCGAGTAGGACGGGGAGGGATCGAGAGAAGGAGAGAAGAGGAGGGGGATGGGCAGGGAGTGAAGCAGCCCAGCTTGACACCACGAAGAGCTTTAGTTGAAGACCTTAAAAGGTAATGTTATTAAGAAAGTTGATGTCGATAGAATACATAAAATTATCATGGAATATATAGGTGAAATGGTTAAAGTCTTTTTTAATTTACTCAATGATCTCAAATTTGAGACTGAGAATGCAGTTATATAATGTAGTAAAGCTTTATCATTTTTATGGTCCATCTTGACTTGGACCCACTCATGATAAATTATGGTTTGACAAAAAGAAAAAAATAGAACACAATATGTTTTTTTTTTCTTTTTATACTTTTTAAAATATATAGGGATAAAAATTAAGGGTATGTTTGGTTTGTGTTTTTTAAAACCGTTCTTGATAATGGTTTAAAAACATAAAGAATACCGTATTGGTGATATTTGAAAATTATTATTGTTTTATGAATTTCATGTTTTTTTTATATTTTTTATGTTTTTCATAACAAAAAAATTAGAATGAAACATGTTCTTCATATTTTAAATTCCTATTAACACTTTGTTAATTTATAATAATTTCTGTTATTCATTTTTGATCTAAAAATAATTAGTGTTTCATGGCATAAAAAATTTTAAGAACATTTTAATACATTATGTTGCAAAAGAAAAAATAATTTTGGAAGAAACATCATAGAGTTAATTAAAAAATGACTCGAAGTGATGATTTGAATTTCTAAAATATTGTTATATATTTAATAATTTTATTTTTTTAAGAAAGAAAAAGAATATTAGATAATTAAAAATCTAATATAAAGTTTTTGCAAATTAATACAAGGAGAAAAAGTGATTGGAATAGGAAAAGCATTTCTAATGACTTTGATTAAGAACTTCATTATAAGTAAATAAGACAAATTAAAGGATGATGGCTATAAAAAGTTGATAGAAAATCACACTTTGTGCACTAAATCCTTCACTAGAAAGCAAAATGATTTTCCTAGAAAGTGGTGTGAGGAAAAATTTACGTGTCGGCTAATACATTTTGGATATAATATTTCCATTTCACGTCATGTATTTTGTTTTTAGTTCTTCACGATTCAACTTGGCCATAATATATTTTACTTTTTTATTTTTCTTTTACTTTCAGGATAGTCTTGAAGATCCATTTAATTCAATAAGCCCATCTTAATTTAAATTATTTAATTTTCCCTTGATGTTATAGGGTTCGGACCTAAATTAATATACACAAATATTCCACTAACTAATCCTAATTTTATTATAATTTTTTTTTTATTAAATTTACTATCATATCTACATTGAGAAAGTTCATGATATTATATATGCTCATATCAACTCACTAAATGCGTTTTAAAGCCTCGAAGGTATTTTGGGTTTAAAATGGATAATATATATATGGTTGTATTGGATCGTTACAAATTGTATTAGAATCGATTATTGACTCCGGTATAAGAGTCCGTTCCGTTTGACTTTATAGGAGATGTTTATTTCTTTGGCTTCGTAATCATATGGAACACGACTAATACGTTGTGTTTGCATGAAAGGTGTTTATTACATCTTCTATTGGATTAAGAAGAAAATTTTTGACACTGTATAGGTATAAGCTAATTTGAACATAGTATATACGTTTTAAAGTCGTGAGAACTCATTGAGCCTAAAGTGTACAATTTATATTTATATTCTTAACAAAAAGGTCTTGACAATGTGGAGTAAAACTAGACCTGATAAAATTTGAAGCGCCTTAGCGTACGCGCCACGATTTTACGGGTTTTGGTTAAGTATAATCGTAATAAGAAAGTCGAATTCGTGGCCATATGCTTGGATTTAATAAATGTGTTATATTCGTGTCAATCAACATAACACGAATTTGACCTTTATTAGCCTATTTAATTATTATGTCAATTAATATTTAACCTAGATTAACTCATTATATATATTATTTATGTTAAATATTGATGAATTAATTATAATTTATATTATTTTAAATTATCAAATTAATAAACAGGGTTACACGTATCATATCATATTAGCTAATTACTAATTAGGTCATATTTAAATTTATTATTTACAATCCATTTATTATTTATATCAAATTGATGAATATAATAAAAAACCTGTTATTGACACAATCCAAAACAAGAATCACAAACACCAATTATCACCCCAAAGTAAAACCCTTATATATATATAACATATATATATATATATATATATATATATATATATATATATATATATATATAGATTACAGTATTTTTAGTGAAGTATTTTAATAAGGAATTTTCATTTATAGAAAAATACTTATTAAAAAGTGGTGTTGGTTGTTTTATTAGTGGGGGAAAGTGGAGATGGAATCATGTGGTCTTTTTCCGTCCAATTGTTACAACTTTTGTGAGTAATTGGATTTGCTTTTTGACGTTCAAAATCCCTTTATATAGCACGTGGCCCATACATAGATATTTTTTAAAAAACCAAGTAGAAATCTTTTGTTTAGTTAAGAAAATTTTCCAGCTGTCCGAAAAGGTAGGAATGTGAAAATTTTGGTATATTACAATCTTTGGACACCTGTTTTGGAAAATACGTTTCGTCTTGGGTTGGTTGAAAATGTTTTTCGTTTCAACCTGTTGGTTGAATTTAGTTGGAACTAATTTGAAAACGAAAGCGAACTTCTTGTTCACGATTCGTATATAAAATCATTGAAAATAGTGAATTCATTTCTTTGTTTAAGAAATTTGTTTCGTCTTGTCTAAATAGTGGCTTGTAGTTTCATTGTTTTTCGAAGAGGTTGAATAGAGAGAAAGCAGAAAATTCTACCCCTCTTAAATAACGGCGCTAGGAATTCTCTATCTTGGGGGTAAATTAAGTAATTATGAGGGGCCAGCTTCAAGAAAAAAAAACTTCTCATAGGGTTTTCATTCTAGACCTATTCCTCTTATTTAATATTGTTTAGCCCATCCTTTTCTTGTATGCTCTTTCAGCATTATTCTTTTTTTATTTTTATTTTAAGTTTCAATTTAATCGTTATTTTATTATTTATTTTTATATTTTATTTTTAGTTTCTGAATGCCTGTGGCGATGGTCATTACATATGGTATAATTTTTATTTATTTATTTATATTGAAATATTATAAATTTTGATTCAAGGGAATTAAAATAGAGGCAGTTCTTTTATCATTGAATGCGTTGAAGTTAAATTGGTAGAGGAAATTCTGATCCTATACCATCCGGTTTCCTTTTTAAAAAAAAAAAAAAAAAAAAAAAATTTATTTATTTAAAATTTTTATGACCGGTGTGATTCTTAATTTTGAAAATTGTTATTAAAAATAATTTTTAAAAATACAGAAAATACTATTTTTAAGAAAAAAAAAACAAACGTCTTCTTGTTGTTTTCCTTATTATTTTTGTTTTTGATAACAAAATACAGTTTTAAAAAACTGTAATCAAATAAACCCTTAACCTTTCTTCTTCAATTTTTTACTTATAAGAAATCCTAAAAGTTATATATATATATATACCATATATATATATATATATATATATATATATATATATATATATATATATAAGTGTCTTATTTCTATTTTGGATCAGATTGTGGGGAACTAATTCCACTCTAGTCATAGGAAGTAATATTAGCATTAGAGATACAAAGTTTACGATTTGGACGTTTATTTATCTTGGGGTTGAACTTAATATAATATGCTTTCATAGATATTAGGTTTAGATCAAATTTATATTATCATCGACTTAGCACAACCAAATTAAAGTAATGCACCAGTTCAGCTTACTATAACATAAATATGATTTGAATTCACCTAGGTTCAACCAGTAATATTATTAATTAACTTTGAAGTCATTATTCTTGATTTATTTTATATTTGTTCATCAAGGGTAGCTCGTTGAAGAGGATGTAACAGGGATGGTTTGTACTTTCTACTTCTTTTAAAGTGTTTGTAGTCAAAATAAAATTTATTTGATAATGCTATTATAAAAAATGCTTTTCTTTTAACACATCAAAAATACTTTTACTAGTGTTTTTTTTTTTTTATGAATCATTATTAGTGTTTTTTTATAACATGTAACCGTTATACAAAGGAATTTATGTTATTAAAATTGACATTTAAAATATAATTTTAAGTAAAAATATATAAAGATGCGTATATTAATAAAACCTTAGAAATAATTATTTTAATGATTATAAAAAAATTAAAGTAAATAGCAAAAAAAATTTGAATTAGTAAATAAACGTATATGAATATTTTGAGAAAAAAGAAAATAAATAGATGTTTAGGAAAAAATATGTAAACATTTTAATAAAAAGGCAAATAAATAATATATGGAAAATAAATGAAATATGCTAAAGATAATAATGTGTAGCCTTTTGGGAATATCTAAAACTTATAAAATGTTTATTTTTAAACACCAACAAATCCAAAATACTTCTGAAAACACTTCATTTATTTTTCAAAGTTTAAAAACACTTTCAAAAATATTATCACTTTTTCTAAAACAGGTTCAAATTTTTATTTATCCAGCTAATAATATCATTGAAGTAAAAAACATAAAAATCAAAATTAGCTAAAAACATAAATGATGAAACTGACGATCAAATTAATAATATAATGAATTAGTTCCAGAAGTCTGTATTTGATAGTATTATAATGACACTTTAATACCAATAACAATAAGATGGTAGAAACAAAATTTACGCTAATACGAGACGATACAAAATATGCGTTATAGGGCGATGAAGCGTGAAAAAAACAAATATGTATGGAAGGGCCAAATAGATATAAAAGGAGTAAATTTAGAGTGAAAAGATAGCCCCTCTATTGCTTAGAAAAAAGAATCGAAAGGGGACCTTAATTTGATTATTAAAAAATAGCATTTTTTTTAAAGCTAAACACATTAGTTATAATATAGTAAATCGTTTTCATTAGGACGTTTCCGAGATCTTTGTGTATGTCTTTACCTTTTAAAAATGTTTAGTACTCTACTACATAAACTATGTATGATGGACATTAAAAAATAACACTTGACCCTAAATACGTCACACAATAAATCACTAGTTTAATAATTATATATAGTCTTTTGTGGTTAATTATTAACCCATATTAGGTTGGAAAATCCCAAGCTGTTTGAGTCACGTACCACTCACCCACTCTCACCTACAGAGGAATTTATATTTGATAGGAAAAATTAAATGTTCCATATTTACCATAATATTAAAATCATAATTAGGGTCATCATGCTTAGCTCAAGTAGTAAAATTCATTAGTAAAACAAGCATAAGACATAAAAAGAGAGTTCTAGGTTAAGCATGGTTTATTATATTAAAAATAGAGTATATTAAAAAATTTAATAAATGGATAACACAATATACACATACTAACATGAATAAAACACGATTATACTTAACTCAAACACATCGAAAATACGAGTTTAAAGCCACACAAAACTTGTTCATGGATTGTATCAAATTTTGAAAGACCTACTCATAATTTTCTACTCCAACTTATCCATGCATTGATCATTCATCAAGGATGAAAGCTTATTCAATTTATTCCTACTGGTATAGACATACCCAATTGCTCTTGATAGTAGAGCTGTATCCACTTTGATCATCATAGTACTTTGACACGACATCATGCCTCATGGAATCTCTTTAGGCTTGTTTAGTAGAGTAGAAAATTTTATGTTTAATTCAAAGCTTTTAAAACAAGAAAAATGCGTTTGATTCACGAGAATGAGACAAAAACAAATTTTGAAAACAAAGAAAATGAATTTATTTATTTTTAACTTTTATATATGAATCGAGCTTAGGTAAAAATTTGTTTTCCTTATTTGGTCATCCCATACGGGATTTGGTCGATTAAGGATAAAAGCGAAAACACGGGATAAAACAAAAAAGTGTAAAGCAAATTATAAGTGAAAAAAAAAGTGTAAAGCAAAACACATTTTTCATTGTTTTCATTAACTTTATTTTCAAGAAAATGGTTTTACAAAACGGATTTTCTTATTCTTTATTCAACCAAATTCAGAGTACAAAAACGTATTTTAAAATGAAAACTAAGATAGAATACATTGAAAAATTTTCATATTCTGAATTTTGGATAGAGTTGAAGAAAATTTTAGTGACTTCATGAGGGCCTTAATCTCAGGAAGAATTTGAGAGAATTCGACACTTAGAAATAGGAACAAACCCACTTAGAGGCGACCTCTCTTGTGTAAGCGGCTTGAAGAAGATCTTTGATTTTATCGAAGAAGTCCACCGCTTCCATGAATTCACAAGGTTACTGGTGTTTTTCAGGACTCTGCTCATTTGCATCTGGAAGGTTCAATAACAGAACCACCAGTTTTTATAATCAGAAGAAGCTTTTGAGGTGGTTTCTTGGAAAAGCCTTGAAACTGTTTCTTGGGAAACTGGATAACATGAAACACAAACATCAGATCTCTCTGCCTCTTCCGACAGTGATATGATGAGAAACAAACAATGAGACGAGGCTTTGTTGACTTTTGTGTTGACTGACAGTGATCTGGAGAGACGGGGGACAATGACTTCCAAATCCCAATAGCTCATTGTCCCTAGCAGGGTCAGTGGGACAAAATGTCTTTTTCAAGGCAAAAATTCGGGCCGGGCAGGCCGGCGGGCGGGCTCCCTCGGGCGGGCCAAATTTGGCCGGTTTTGAACCCGATAATTTAATGGCCCGGCCCGTGTATAATTTCGGGCGGACGGAGCTATGCCGGTCAGACCAGGTACACCACCTCTACCTATAAGGCTCGAGCAAGATTGTCCCGATCTTGGATTCGAGCAAGCGGCGATGTCAAAATCTAGTACGTCTAATCTTTGCCATCACCCTTTAAGTTAAAGAAGCATGATATTCATATTAAACCGAGCTTTTAAGAGAGTTGGTGGTTTAACATGATATTAGAGATTAGTTTGGCAAGAGTTCCTAGGTTTTTGCCTTTTTTCTATAATTTGAAATTTAATCTCCATTTGTGTATTTGAAAGTTTGGACTTTGTGATTTGTTTGACTCCCCACATGTGCGGGACCACGGGACCTCGGAATTTTATTTTTAGTATTGCAAACGACTACATTAAACCGCCAAGCCCCAAGGCCGCTTGGTCGAGCGTGCAGTATGTGTAGGCTGCAGCCAGTATGACAACACATCTTGGCCTTGGCATTATCAGCGCTCGATTGCTGTTGGCCTTGTGCTTTGGGTGGGAGTCTGTGGCACCTGCGCCCAGAGCCTCGTCGTGCTCAGCTTGAGTGCGCTATGTCTACGACATGGTTTCCATGCTGAGCCTAAATTAGTGTAACCTAGAGCGTCGAGTCGACATGAGGACCTCCACTCCTCATGACCAGACTCGTTGCGGCCAGAAAGTTTATGTCTGCGTTCTACGGGGGCTCTAGGCTTCAGCCCCCGAGTCTGTCGCGACACGAGGGCGAAGAACCTTGTCGTGACATTGAATTTACGTCGAACCTGATGCCCGAAAAATCTGTCGCGGCAGGGGAGAAAGCCTTTGTCGCCGATCAAACCACCCTATTGACTTGGGAATAGTGTGCGACAGAGACGAGCTCGTCGAGTGCGCCGCGTTCTTATTCAATCACGCGCCAGCGCCTAGGCTTTGATTTAGTAAACGGCTGAAAGGAAGGCAGGTGTCGCTGACCACCACCAGAAACCACGTCGAGACATAGGGTCAGCATTCCCTGTCATGACAGAGATTTCTCTATCGCGACAGTGACTTCTCTATCGCGACAGAGACCCGAAAATGGATAGTAGCCCATTCTTGTCTTCTGCACCTCCCGTTCCTTTTTCTTTTCTTTCCAAAACACCTTAAATTCGATATAAATTTACCTTTTTATTACAAAGACAACAGGAAACTTGAAAAACTTATCAAAATGTATTCATCATACAAAATGAGTTTAATTACAACTCTTTTATTCTTACATATACAAAAACTGGGTTTTCTACCCAAATTTACAAAATATAAAACAAAGCCAATATGACATTTTCTTCACAACTAAGGTCTTGAGTGGGTTTCATCCTCCGGAGTACCTCCAGTACCTGAAAATATTTTTCTCACGACGGGGTGAGCAATGCCCAGTAGTTGAATTTTCCTACAAGGGCTACTCCTCACCTAGTGCTGTTTGCAATGACATAAACCTCCTAGCGCATTTAAAGTAGAGTGCGCATTCCTACTCGAATGTCCTACATGCCATGCCCCATGCCTCGAATTATCACGGAGCTCCACTCACACATGTATTTTCATATTGTGAAAAGTGTTCCCAAAACAAAGATTTTGTTTTAAGAGAAGCTAGATGACAATCTCCGATTTCAAATTTTATTGGTAAACCCTTCGATATAATTTAGTGGACATACTTCAATAAATAGTTTTGTGGACAACTCTCCGATATAATTTAGTGGACATATTCTGATAAATATTTGTTGGTCAACCCTTCGATATAATTTCTCCAAAAACCATATCATGCACTCACACCTTCTCTACGGTATCCCCGTGCATATGAAATGCGAGATGCCATTTTCATGTCAATTCATGTTAACATATCATATACGCATATGATAACATAATTTGCACACAACCAGCATGGTATTCATTTTTTTTTTTAGCAACAACACACATGGATTAATAGCGGTTAAAGAAAATAAGTCAGGACTATAAAACGAGTCATAAATTTAGCGGATGTGGAAGGCAGTCCATAAATTAGATTCAGGCGTAAAACTTGAATCCTTAATTCAATTTTGGGCTGTTGAAAAGCGTCCTAAAACTCGATCACGGGCATTAAAACGATCCGAAGTCTAGCATTCGATCCCCGAACATTTGGGATGAAATCTGCAACGATACAGCTGAAACGCTAAATCGGTGGACAGCTCTTAAAATGGAGTCGCCAAAGTAGAAGAAAAAGCACTCTCTCAAGTTTAGAAAACCTAGAATTCTTGTCTCTATCACGAGAAGAAACTCTTGGCGTGTGGAAAGAACTTTGTGCTAACATTCGAGCCAAGAGGAAAGCCAGGCGTTAGATCTACCAGAAATTACGAAGTTGGAGCTTCTCACTTCTCTTCTCTTTTCTCTCTTTTCTTCATTCTTTTATTTTCTCCTTTCTCTAATTTCTCCCTCTCCACCGAATTTGCTCCCACATGCTCAAGTGGGATGTCTCGCTGTAAAATGTCACCTCTCTGATAGTTTCCTGCTTGGTTGCTTTTATCACTCTTATCAAGTGCTGGATTTAATAAATACCAGTTGTGACACGTATCTACATGGTAATGAAGGCGTGGCGCAAAGGCTTTACGGAGCCTTGAGTTGCAAGGCAACAAAATGAGACTTTTTTATGTAAGGCAGCGTACATAGTATATTGATTTTATAACAATAGCCAGAAGAGATTTGTATTAACGATAAATAGATAATTCATTATTATTTATATATAATTAGATAAATAGTTGATTATATACAAATAAACCTTTTTATTAATTTATTTATAATGATAATTCATTATTATTTATTTAAAGTAGATAATTTATTTTTACTTATTTTAAAAATAAGGAATTTATTATTTATTTTATGAATAAAGATTTCATTATTATTTATTTAGAAATAAATAATTTATTATAAATAAATAACTAAGCCCCGGATAAATAAGTAAAATTTCTCATTCAAATTATCTGTAAAGTGGATAATATAAAAATAGATTAAGCAAATAAATATATAAAAATATATTTTAATTAATTATTTATGAATTACAAATATAAAGCGGAAAGTGGCTCCACCACAAAAAGATCGTGGCTCCAGTACAGGTATGAACACGATCCTCTTCTTCTTCTCCCCTTCTTCTTCCCTCTTCTTCTTCCTCTTCTCCTTCTCATGATAAAGCTGGATTGAATTATTACTAATTCTTTTCTTCTTCTTCTTAACTGTAATCTACTTAAACCAACATTACTAATTTTTTCTTTTTCTTCCTTTAGATCCACTTTCGACCCCTAATGGGCTTTTTTTCTTTGTTCTTGGTCTCTTAGTTACAACCTCCTTCGACCCTAATTAGAGGGCATTTTTAATTTTTATTTCAACCAAAAAAATTAACATTTTAAAGATAAAAGAAAAATTGTTGAGGGTGAGTTGTCCTCAGATGAAGAAGAGAAAAGAGAAGAAGGAGAGGAAGAAGCTGAAATAAAGCCTTCTTTGGACCTCGATCTTGTGGGAGGCGCCACATGCAGGTGCGCCTCTTTGAAGTATTGCGCTTGACCTCGGGCGAGGCGCTACGATGGGAAGTCGCGTTGCCTTGCGGCGCGCCTTTCTAACTATATCCCACAGCCAGATTCGCCCGGAGCTTTTTGTTTGACTTGCTGCCAGCATTTGACACATGTCACCATATAAGCCCATTTTCGCGTGTCGCCTTTAGTGTCGGCTCTACGTTAACAGTGCGCCGAAACATGAGATTCAATTGTCTTGGATCGACGAGGTAACTTCGTTTGTGAGGCGATTCCAACGGTGAATCCGTTTGTTATCCGAGATATTTTTCAGTTTTCCATGAAATTACCGTTTACCATTTTAGAAGATTGAATTTGTTTCGGTTTTACACCTGTCGTGCACATGAGAAATGTTAAACATAGCATATTCATATTAAGCAAATAATACAGAAAACGATGACATTCAGAGAGTTTGTTGCCTTTGGCACATCACCTAACGATCGTGGCTTGATGATTATGCACTTGAAACATATATTCATGTCGCAATCACTGCATGCTTGCTTTAGAAGAGTTGGTAGGGTTCAGATTAAAACAACAATCCAGACCAATGATCGTCCACTGAAGCATGGTATTCATATTAAGCAAAATCTTGCAGGCTTGAGCTTGGAGGGTGTTAGTTGTTAAAACCACGGAATGGATGATCGTCTACCATGAAGCATGATATTATTGATGACTAAAAGTCACTCTGGGGGAGTTTGAGAACTTTAAAAGATTGGTCATTTAATATCTCGGCCAAAGTGGAATTGTAAGACCCGAAATTCATTTTGGAAAAAGAGGCAAAACCAGTAATTTACAGTTACCAGGTATTAATTTGATTTAAAAATCGTATTTTATTCTCTAGTCTCGGATGAAGCGGTTCTAAGTTAGAATCATCTCGAAAAATCTAGTTAACCCACGTAAAAATTTGTCAATATTCAGAGACAGTGTCAGAGTTGGCACGTTTTTAAGAGGCATCAGTTTGAGTCTTAAAGTAAAGAAAACGATTTTCGATCTGACCAAGTCACACATAACAAGTACTCGTGTCTTGTAAGTGGTATGAGTAGAGAAATGATGATGGGCGGTAGAGATAGAGCGAATGTCCGCCCAGAAAGAAGTGGTAATTAAAAATGGAATAAATAAATTAGAAGGGCCGAAAGGAAACTATAAATAATAGTACTCCTTATTATAAAGCAACGTGAAAATTGGGGAAGAGATGCGGTGATAGCAGTTAGAGGGTTTTAGAGGGGAAAGCTTCTCTGCAAAAATACGTGCCGATTGTGATCGGCGGGTCTTCGGGACAGAAGGAGCTTTGTTACACGCGGAGGGCTACGCGTGGACACACACCGGATTGTGAGTTTTTGACCAAACTCCGAGTGAGGGTTTCTACTCCCTACTTGCGTTTTATTCCCATTTTAAGTACTTTACAAATGTTTTAGTAGAAAGGCGTTAGGGACCGTTTGATCGATCGAGCATGGAATTTGAGTCAGTAAGAAAGTACACCCCGGAATCCATTGAGCCGTCATCTTTGGTGAGGCTGTTGGTGAACCAATTGTGAAAAAATTGTGAAATAAATTGTGCATTGATTGGAATGAGGCCGGAAATGCGAGTGAACCGGGTTCACTAAGTGAACCGATGATTTGTGATTTTTCGGGAATAATGCTTAGAGGGATTTCACTATTCCGGCAGTGTCTCAAAATATATTTTTGTGAAAATATGTGTTTGGTCGGAGTGATTAAATTAAATTGCTCGTGTTTGATCATTAGCCCAGTGGTATTTTGATGCCTTAATCGAAATGAGAATTTGCATGACATGATTGTGAATTGATTGTTTTGTAATATGTGTAACGCATATGTTACACGTGAATTATCTTGTATTGGAATTGACATACATGCATTCCATATCACGCTGGAACACCCTAGGACTATAGGAGTGAGTGCATGAGATGATACAGAACGGTTGGAGGGTTGTAAATAATTTGTGGAGGATAGTCTAAATTTAAAATATCAATCGTCGGGCTGACGATTGATATTCATCGGGTAATCCCTGAGCAAATAATATATCAATTGTCGGAGCTGCCCAATTGATATATATACACATCGGAGGGTTGTCCACAAACAAACAAAATAATAACTTTCATACGAGGCTTAGGCGAGTGTGATGGAGTCGGTGAGGACTCGGGATCTGAGTTGGTAATGTAGACATTCAAGTAGGATCATGCATTTGCTTGAATGTATTTAGAATGGAACGTTGCGAGCATGGCCGGTGGTGAGTAGCCTACTTAGGGCGATTCAGCGCGAGCATTAGCTCGTACTGTCGGGGGATATTATTTTACGGTACGGGAGCGTGCGAGAGACGGCTCGATCCCAGGGATTGAGAGGATTATAAGAAGGCTAGGGTTGTGGCTTTGGTTGGTGTATATACATGTATTGAAATGTCTAATTTTAATATGTATTTGTTTAAAAGTGAAAATATTATAACTCTTGTAACTATTTGGTATATAGTTAGTTCACATGGATTAGGTATGTATTATGAGTATAGTTTGTGGGCCACGAAGTGAATTACATTCACTCTATGTGATTGGATATATTGGATATATTGGAGTATATTGAATTTGTTTGGAATGTAAGTATATGCGAGGTTTTGTATTTGGGTGGAGCTCTGAGTACAAGGCTTCTGCTCGATTTTCGTGAGAAATGTCGGGTCACCCAACATTCACGAGTGTTTCCGTGGGTTGACGGGTAGTCAATAGACCCCCGGTTTGGGGCGTCACGACGGTATCGAGCTTGGGTATCTGAATACCTAGGGGGCTGCGGGTTGGGTATCCATCACCCGCCCGTTGGTTGGTGTGAAATATCGAGTCATCATGAAAACTTGAGATTGAGGATTTGGGCTTGAGGCCATGATCGGTAGAACATCACCACTTGGGTGGTTTTGATGTTCGGTTTAGGTATGTAGGATTACCCCTGAAAATCTACGGGAATAGAACCTTTGCATGCATGGTGTTTTTTATATGTGATTGCGTGTATAACATGAGTTGTATGTTATGTGAATGATGTTTATAACATGGTTTGTGATATGTTATGATGTTTGGGTGCTTAGGTGATCAACACTTATTATGTTGGAAAAATTGTGGAGTTCTGATAAGTAAAGCGGAGCAGGAAATAAAAAAAGAAATAAATTTTACTAAATTATTTTGGTTTAGAATAATGAAATGAAATTTTAAATAAACTTTAAGGAGGTGAACACTAGGGTTAGTGTTAGATCATGAAATTGAAGAAAATTATTTTCTTAGGTTTACCGGTGTGGCGAAGAAAAATAATAAGTGAAAATAAATTTTATATAGTTCTGTGATAGAGTAATAGATGAGTGGAAAGAATTTGTGTGAGATAAAGTGAATGATTTTGAAAAGATAAAATTTTCAAAAATGAAATTTTGAAAATAAGAGCCCTGTTGAAAGCAATATTTAAAAAAAAAAATTTTTTTGATTGCCTTACATTACGTAAATGCAAGGACAATGTATATACCTTGATTGATGTGTATGAATAGTGTCTCGAAATTTGTGTTATGCATAGAGATATTGTATTGATTTAACTTGCCATTGAGCGTATAGATGGTTAGTCGAGGACGAGGGCGTGGGGGCATCCACGAGGGTCTTGGTCGGGCACCGCCCAATGTTTGTCGGAGGCTTTTCTTGGGTGTGGTATTCTGCATTGAGTACGCTATCTCACGGTGGTATAGTAGGTAGACGGAAGATCCTAGTAACCTCAGGGTTTAGGACCCAGCGTCCTCCCGGAGCATTCACGGGGAGAGTCCGGAGTGGTGGCGGACCATTGGTTTATGCGGGCCCGAGAACGTGCTAGAGGCTATGGAGGTGCTCGGCGACCGGATTAGACTAATTTGGGTTCCAGCTAGAGGGTGAGGCCCAGTAGCGGTGGAAATGGGCAAGGACTTCCTAGAGACAGGGCGTGACATGGGCGAGGGTTCAGAGTGCTCATGGGTAAGTGCCTCCCGGAGGATTCTGAAGGCTCGGGGTTCCTAGAGGCTGTGTAGGGCAACGACTATGATGGACTACGTGGCTAGATTCTGAGTTAGCGGTTAGGAGATTTGAGATGGTGGGACATCCGTCGAGGCAAGGAGATATGGGACCGCTGGGATAGCAAGACTCCATGGATTGGACGTGCCACGACAGTAGTTGAGCAGAGGTTGAGACCTTGGAAGACGCACATGCATTGATTCTCCTAGGGATTAGGGGCGAGGCAAGGGATGATATGTCGAGGTTGAGAGTTGGAGATCTAGGGACTCTACTCGCAGTGGACACGAGGATTTTGGACATGTGCGGGGATTGATATCATCCCGCCCGGATGGATTAATTTGTGACTTACAAGGTTGTTATCGATTGTGGCGTAGGAGGGTTACCGCTACCGCAGCGGGACGGTACTCGTGTGATATTTGGGGAGACGAAGCATGGTATTTTGCCCCGGGACGGTATGCGAGTCCAGTGTCGGGGGCGATTAAGGCGGTTGGCTAAGCGAGAGCCTTACCAGAAGGACGGAGAGACCAGACCCAGATGCCGCCTCGAGTAGTGTAGAAGTATGTGGATGTTTTCGGATAGGCTACGGACTACCTCCACGGAGGGTAATGGGCTTTCGTATTGGAGATTTACACCCCGCAGTGCCTCGCCCCCGTCTCTATGACTCATAGGATGGCACCGATTGAGTTCGCGGAACTTCGGAGTCGATTCTGGGAGCTGGACAAGGGGTTCATTGGGTGACACTTCACCATGGGGCGCTCCGGTTGTTTGCGAGAAGAAGAAGGACAAGACCATTCGTGCATTGATTGCGACAATTGGAATAGAAGTCCACGTCGAGAATCGGTACCCATTACAGAGGATCGATGACTTGTTTGTCGATTGAGAGGCCTTGAGTCTACTCGAATAGACCGTAGCGGTTACCGCTCAATTTGCGGGGTTAGGGATACGGATATCCCTAAGACAGCGTTTAGGACGCGTTATGGGCACTTTGAGTTTACGGTGATGCCCTTTGGATTGACGAATGCACCAACAACATTCATGGATCTCATGCATAGGATATTCCAACCCTATTTAGATCAGTTTGTCGTAGTCTTCGTGGATGACATCTTGATCTACTCAATCAAGTGAGCATGGTATCGCTGAAGATCGTTTCACAGGTTGTTGAGAGACCATGTTTGTACGCGAGTTCAGTAAGTCACGATTACGGCTGCGAGGTGATATTTTGGGACACGTGGTGTCGACATCGAGTGTCGATCGACCGAATAAGGTCGAGGCGGTGATGAGTTGGGAGAAGGCCGAAATTCAGTCGCCGAGGATAATAGTTTCTTAGGACGGGTGGGTATTACGGGATTCATTGAGGATTTCTCAGCGCCTATGATAAGGTTGACCGGGAAGGAGGTCGAGTTTGAGTGGGATGGCCGTCGAGGCATTCGGGGAGTTGAAGGAGACCGCCGACTCCCATCTTGATAGTTTCGGACAGGGGACAGGGGTACACAGTGTATTGTAATGCCTTGAGGGCTGGATTGGGATGTGTTTTGATGCAGTCCGGGAGGGTAGTAGCTTATAGTTCTCGTCAGTTGGCGGCCGTAGTCTTCGCCTTGAAGATTTGGCGCCACTACTTATACGGCGAGGAGTTGAGGTCTTCGCTCAGACCATGAGTCGAAATATATATTTTCACGAGAGGGACCTGTTATGAGGCAAGCGGTGGATGGAGTTCACAGAGGGTTATGATTTCACTTTTCATTACCATCCCGGTAAGGCGAATGTGGTGGGCGGTGCGCTCGGTTAAGTCACGGAGCGTTGGCTAGTATGGCTTCGGGAGTGGTGGATCTTTGGAGGCGTGGGACGATTTGGGCTACGATGTGAAAGCGGGCTCATAGTACCTTAAGGGAGTTTAGTGGCTACCGCGTCTGCATTGAAGCGGTGATTGAGTCCCGATAGCGGGACGTAGGAGATAGTGTCCATCGGGGGTAGAGTGCGATCAGTGCAGATGATGAGAAGTGGACGTTCACATAGATGGTAGTCTTGATAGGGGACGGATAGTGGTTCCACTGATTGGCCAGGTTGAGAGAGGAGATTCTCGGGGAGTTCATTGCTCGATTTGGGTGCGTCCGGGTGTACGAAGATGTCGGGATCTTTATGCGCTAGTACTATTGGAGTGGGATGAAGAACCGCGTAGGGGACTTTGTTAGAAGCGTGTCTCACATGTCCCGGCGAGGTTAAGTGAGCACGAAGCTAGCGAGGGCTCGCCCGACCATTGGAGGTGGGCTGAGTGGAGAGTGGGAACGCGTCGATGGACTTGTGACCCGGCTTGCCCGCGGTGTGGCGAAGCATGGCGCGGTATGGGTGATAGTGGGCCAGAAGGCTCATGAAAGAGAATCGGCACGCTCTAAGCCGTCGCGGATGACCTTAAGCACCTTGGAGAGATTCTACCGGTTGTACATTCGAGGTCAGGCTACATGGAGTACCGGTATCCATAGTGTCGATAGGGACAGAGGTTCTGACACACTTTTGGAAGAGTTTCAAGGCCCATGGGCCTGGTGGAGCTAACGGTACAGTTTCACCTCGAACCGGTCTGATGGTCTGAAGGGACTATCTGGTATTAGAGGACATGAATGCGAGCATGGAGTCTAGATCATAAAGAGTATTAGGAGGAACATTTGCCCTTAGTGGAATTCTACGACAACGAGTTCTGGCGAGTATACGGATGGCGTAGTATGAGGCATGTGGGGTATCTTGTGAGTCACCATTATGTTGAATGGGAGTGGGAGAGAGCTCACCCAAATCCTTTACAGTCACGATTTGATTAAGACACCTCCAGGAAGGTGGGCTTGATCGACAACGTGGGGATTCGGGGTTGGGATCACATGTCTTCTTGAGGTGATACTGGAAGGAGTGGTCGGGTTCGACGAGAGGAAGCTATCGCCGAGATTTATTAGACCTTCGAGATGCGGGAGGATGGGTGATGGACGAGCGTGATGTGTGTATATGCGCCTATGTGCGCGAGTGCCGCAGCGTGCCTCAAAGTAATATAATGATGGTGATGCTCTCGTTCCCACGGAGGAATTGAGTTACTAAGTCTTGGAGCTCTAATCTAGCCTATGCTTTATTTGGATGTAGGAAAATCTATAGAAAAATTCAAAGACACTAATCTAGGCATCTAAGATGACTGCCCTCAGACTAAAAGCTAGCAAGGTATAGATTTCTAAACAATGATGTATGAACCTCCCTAACTTGATGTCGATGGTCAATTTCATGCTTGAAGATGAGATTTAACTAATGTATATTCGAATCTCTCAGAGCATTCGCACTACCCTTAGAAAAGGTTATCTTTGCATCTACGCACTCAAACCATCATAACTAAGGATGCATTGAACCTATAAATCTTAATACCACACCTAATCTCACTTATATCTCTATCTCATGATAAGTAGATGGTAAATCATCCATGGTCTAATTTTAACTCTCACTTCTCAGTTGCTGAATCAAACCACAATTCATGCAAATATTAATGAAATATCACAAGCATTAAGATCTAAATGAAATACTCAACATAAATATGAAATAAAACATCCAATCAATATAAATTAGGAGAATTCATACAAATATGTCTTTGGCTACATCTAAACCCTAAGAAAACTAATTAAAACATAAAGTGAAAAGTAAATACAACCATCAAAAGAAGAAAAAGCAGGAAAAAGGAAGAAGAAAACAAATTTGGCGTTGAAGCTCCTTTTTCTCCTCCATTATCTTCTTCTTCCTCAAAGTGTTCTTCCTCTTTAAGAACAAACCTAGAAATCTCTCTCGAACAAGCCCTAGGAGTGTTTCCACCCAAAGGCTTGTTCTCCCTCAAAACGTCAAAAAATGGATTTCGAATCCTCTTCCTTTCGATCCCTACGGTTTGAGCTTTAAAACCCTCCATTATGGGCTCAAAATGGGCTAACAATCCACTCAAACCAACCCAGGGGCGCGCGGCGTCGTTTGGCAACGTCACCGACGTCGTTTACCACGCGACTCTGCCACGTCGCGACGTTGGTTCTCACGTCGCGACGTTCGCTGCGATCCTGTTTTTGCTCGGCGGTAAGGTCGCTAACTTTGTCATCACGAACTCCGTTTAGGTGTTCTTGGTACGTTGGAAAGCTCTTGAGGTATAGAATCTATCCATATACGGCTTGATGCAATATGAGCTCATATGATTTCTGAAAACGTAAAAATACAGTAGCCTCTCCTGCTGAAAGGTGCTGCAATGTTTGCTGATTCTTCCAAGTTTTGGAACTTGCATATGCTGTTCGAACCAATTTTGGTGTTGCGTATCCCCCTAGAAAGCTCTTGAAGTGTAGAATATATAAATATATGGCTTGATGCAATAGGAGGAGCAAATATGATGTCTGAAAATGTCAAATTCAGTAGCCTCTCCTGTTGCTTTGTGTGATTTTTCTGATTTTGCACAATTCCACCAAATGGATGACACGATCATAAAAGTGTGAGCTTTTTAGAGCATTAGGAACTTATTTGGCACATAACAAAACACTAGAAAAAATAACTAAGCATAAGGATAAAATGAAGTATTTAAGACCATCAATAGAAACGTTATTTGCATACCGGTTAAGCGTTATCGCCCGACACATGATAGGTGTCACGAGGTATTTGGCGTCTCCGTCTTTCGAGAAATATCTTTGAGATCGACTCATGTGGTGGATTAGGGTGTTAGATTGAGTTGACTTGATGGGACCTTTGAGGAGGGGCCAGTGTGCGTTTTGGATGGCCCGAGTGACGGGTTTTGCGGCCTTGAGCCAGGTGAGGCTGAATGAGGTGCTATGGCGGCACTATGGAGTGGAGGGGAGTCAGCGTGGGAGGCGCGAGAGAACACGATGCGGGCCACCTATCCTTCTTGTTTAAGGATGAAGTACGTAGTTTAAGTAGTTTGAATTTAAATGATTGTTTTAAATGCGTGGTAGAGTCTTGCGTTGCGTATGCATGTGAGTGATTATGGTGTCCTAAATTTCGAATGAAATTCCTTTTAGGAGGAGAATGTAGGGCAGAAATTCAAATGTTGGAAAGAACCATCGTAATTTCGATTACAAAATTGTTAATTTCGGTTAAAAATCGGTAATTTATTACCGCAGATGGATGTTGAAGCGGATTTCAGCGTTGGAATCGTCTCGAGAAAATCTAGTTAGCACGTAAAATTTCGTAATATTCCGAGACAGTCGGATTTTACACGTTTTTCGAGGCATCGCGTTTGGGCATTTATCAGAAAACAATTTTCGATGCGACCAAAGTCACACATAACAAGTACTCATGTGCCATAAGTGGTATGAGTAGAGAAATGATGAAGATGGACGACCGAGATAGAGCCGAATGTCAAAACTGGAGAAAGAAGAGAATTAATTAATTAAATGGAATAAATAGATTAAAGGACAAAAGAAGAAAGGAGGCTACGAATTAATAAGTCTCCTCCATTTAACCAAGCAAAAAACGTGAAAATTGGGAAGAGATCTGTGAGTAGCAGTTGAGAGAGTTTTAGGAAGAGAGAACTTCTCTACAAATAAATGCGTCCCGGTAGTCGACGAATCTTCGGGACAAGAAGGAGAAGCGCTCACAGCGAGAGAGACTCTGCGTGGACAGGATTTGTGGGTTTTGACAAACTCAGAGATGAGGGTTTCTCCTACTTGCGTTGTCTCGGTTTAAAGTGCTTTACAAATGTTTGAGTCGAAGGGCCGTTGGGGGCCGTTGATCGATCGAACATGGGACCGGAGTGTTAATTTTTTGGAATCCATTAAGCCAGTCCATCTTAGACCCACTTGTTGTTGGGTGATTAATTGTGAAAAATTGTGCATTGCTGGGAATGAGGCCGGAAATGGCCGTGAAACCCGGGTTCACTAAGTGAACCGATGATTTGTGATTTTTCGGGGCAACAACGAAGAGGTTTCACTATTCCGGCAGTGTTCTCAAAATATATTTTTAACAGAAAATATGTTTTGAAGTGTTCGGAGTGATTTAATTAAATTGCTCGTGTTTTGATCGATAGCCGAAGCTAGGCTAATTTTGATGTATGAAATGAAATTTGCATGACATGATTGTGTGAATTGATTGTTTTGTAAATATATGCATGTTTATATATATTTACACGTAGTCATTTGTATTGGAATTGACATACATGCATTATATACCTTTGGAACACCTAGGACTATAGGAGTGAGTGCATGAGATGAGTCCTAGAAAGCCGACGGTTCGGAGGGTTGTCTAAAAATATAATTTATCGCGGAGGGTAGTCCAAATTTAAAATATATCAGTCGTCGGAGTGGCCCAATTGATATTCATCGGATGATCCACAAACAAATAATATATCAATCGTCGGGCTGGCTTGATTGATATATATACACATCGGAGTTGTCCACAAGCAAACAAAATAATAACTCATACGAGCTTAGGCGAGTGTGATGGAAATCGGTGGGGCTCGGGATCGAGTTAGTCGTATAGACATTCAAGTAGGATCATGCATTTGCTTGAATGTGTGTTTAAAATGGAACATTCTGACTGCGCTTAGGTGGTGAGTGGCAGCAGGGCGATTCCACTGCCGAGCACATTAGCTCCCGCACTGTCGGGGATATTATTTTACGGGTACAAGGGTGCGAGGGACGGCTCAATCCTAGGGATTGAGGATTAGAAGAAAGCTAGGGTTGTGGCTTTGGTTGGTGAAATATATCCATGTATTGAAATGTCGAATTATAATGTGTATTGTTTAAAGTGAAAATATTGTAACTCTTGTAACTGTTGGTATATAGTTGGATTCGCCCAGGGTCAAGTATGTATTATGAGTATGGTTTGTGGGCCCAGTGAGTCGTATTACTCCATGTGATTGGATATATTGGATATATTGGATATATTGAATTTATTTGGGACGGTATATGCGAGGTTTTGTATTTGGGTAGAGCTCACATGCAAGGGGCTACCCGCCAGATTTTAAATCAAAGAAATGTCGGTCACTCGACATTCCACGAGTGTTCAGCCCGGGTTGGCGGGTGGTCAAACGGACCCGAGGTTTGGGGCGTCCACCCGGGGACAATGATTGTCCACCCAAGAAACATGATATTCATTTTAAAACCAAATCTTCGAAGATCACCTAAAGCAATTGGAGAGCTTTAGGAGAATTGGTTGTTAACGTCCACACAAAGTCGGACGTTCGTCTACCAAACATGTCCGTGAAGCAAGTGCAGCTTGAACTTTTAGGAGAGTTAGTTTTGTTTAATAGTCCATCCAAAAAGTATGATATTTATATTAAATTTGATGGGGTTTTAAATAATAGGCGCGTAGGCCTAGGACGTAAGCCCAAATGTCAAGATTAAAGAGCGGGCGTGCAGGCGTTGGGCCGCTAATTGTATCCCCCAGTGCGGGCTGAAGCGAGGGCCAAGCCCGCTAAAGATTGGTGGCTGGAATCGTAGAGAGGAAAAGCGGCGATACCAGTAACGGGAAAGTAGGATATTTCGATTATTGCCCATCAATTATCACTTATTAATCGGTTTACGATAAGGAAATAAAAATCTTCACCCGATGGGAGGAATATCGGCGTATCATCCTCCTGACAAAGGAAGAAAATATCCCCCATCCACGATGGGAGGAATATCGTATCGTCGCCAGCAAGGAAAGACACTATTACGTAATAATCATCATTAGGAGTTATCGCCCAGTCATCCCTTATAAGTACCAGGCCACCCCATCGGTAAAATGTACGCAGACATACACACAAAACTTCATTCCCTAAGCAGTTGATTTTCTCTTCCATCGGAAAGAATTGACTTAGGCATCGAAGAGGCCCCGGGCGAGCCCCCGCCGATCCCTTTTGTTTCTCGTTTTTGCAGAGGAGCTCGACATCTAGAGCCAACGGATCGGCCCAGCAATCCACAGGCGCGTGCCGGCCAGGTTACGGTTGAAAAAGCATCATCGGTTGCGTATTTATGCGTAGGAGCAGCGGTTCCGCCTAAATAAAATTGACCTCTCAGTGACTGATGGTATAAACTCGGAACACAAGTAAGAGCAACACCAATCCCCTAAGGATGTAAGACCGGCCGGCGAGGCGCGTGGGGGCCAGTCAGGCCTCCGGGAGGCACGCTAGAGCGTGCGGGTCGGCCGCAGAGCGAGGTGGGCGCTCAGTGTCTCCGACCCGAGCACTTCTTTGAAGGATTTGAGTAACTCACGGGGGCAAATGCGCGCAGATTGCGGCATCTTCGAAATGGCCAAAGATTACGTTTACGAAGAGCAACACACCTCGACCCTCGTCGAGAGCGGATAGAGAATGAGGGCTACGCCACACCGGGGAGCATGATCATACGACCCCGGAGAAGACCGCAATGAGGAGAGGCAGGGCAGAAACAACAAAGGCGATGGGCCCATTCTTTGCTCGACGGGAAGCCAGAGGCAGTCGTGGGAGCAAAAGTTCGGGGACATCTAGTAAGAAATCGACCACATGAAGGAAGCGGTAAAGGCGGGAGCTCCGGAGTCTCCATGGACACCTTGATCTGGCAGAGCGAAATCTCCATTCATAGTCGAGTCTTTGTGTTGGATTACCGGGCGAAATATCAATCTAGTTGGAACATAAATGCGTGAATTTATAATTTTTATCCCTTAGCCCACAGGGATCACATGCGTTTCATAGGCAGAAGGAAGAGATGTGAAACTTACCTCTTGTAGATCGGTCGTCGAGCCTTCAAAGTATGCGCCTTGGTTTTATTCGAGGATCTTCAAAGGTCTTTGCCTTTACGAAAAGCGACCACCCTCTACAAGTATCCACACCACGAACAAATAATGAACGATCTTTACGAATCTTGAATTCAGGTGATTTCGATGTACAACGAAATTAGGGTTTTTGTTTTTTAGTTGTTCCTTCCTTTTCCAAAAACGACACCCCGAAAAATATATGTCTCACATATATATATCTATATATAAGTCTGCTAGGGTTTAAATCAAAAACGAATTTCTATCGAGATAAGGAAACAAATTTATATCATTATATATTTAAAACTCTTTTAAATAATGTAAATTTAAATTCTATCCTTATCGGATAAAGGAAAGCGAATTTATTTATATTATTATATATTTAAAACTCTTTTAAATAATAGCAATTTAACCATCTGAGAATTTCCTTATCAGGATAAGGAAAGCGAATTTTACTGTGGCCCAAAACCCTTCTGAATTATTTCCTTATCCAATAAGAAAATATAACAAATTAATTATTTGTTATAAATCACAATTTAAACTTTCTCAAATTAAATTCAAATTTAAATAACAACTAATTGTTGTTTGTAATTTAAAATAATCTCATCATTTTAAATTACCTCTGAGAAGTGAAAAACCATAACACGTTATTATTCGTTCTTAATATGCGTGATACATAGAGTTCATTAAACATTGGCGGTAGGCTTTAAATCATTTGATCCTACAAGTCATAAGTGGCCTCTAGCAAGACATTATAACTACCCAAGTTAAATGAAAAGCTCATGATCGAGACAACCTTAATATAGCTAATGACATAATCCTTTTTGTCTCATGATATCTTGATAGAATATAAGGCATGGACAAAGTCAACCTTATATCGTTCTATATTTGATTACTGAAACCCAGTGGAAGCGACTAAACAAATGACATTGATCTCCATCAATTCATTTGAGCACGACTCATGCATTTTCTCAATCTCAATTGTCTGGGGCCACGAGAGATATCTCTCTTGTAATAAGAGGGACCAAATTCCATTTAATCGCTCATATCTGCTACATAATTACGTATGTTGAGTATAACCTTTATAGTCATCCAGATTAAAGACAACGTTTGATTATATCAAAAACACAATATTCCTTATGTTGAGAACTATAGCGATCTCGGGTCAAAGGATTTAATGACACAACTATTAGGAATTAATTTATGACTTTGATCCATGTATTAATCTCAAGGCAGTCTGTCAATATTTGTTCTCATCAAATAGATATAAATTTGATTTAATATCTCATACACATATTCATCCCATGAAAATCAATCAAAACTTTATACTAATCTTCAATTCATTGTTATTCCCATAACAATAACCGATTAAGGACATTTAAGAATAATTAATAATATTGTTCAAGGACATTATATATAATAAACATTACAAAATCATCATAATAATAAATTCTCATAAATAGTCAAAATATCATGTCTATACAATAGGCCTGCGGTACTATTACTAACATCTTGCCTTCCTTTTGACCAAGTTCGAATCATAGTAGATCGAGACGTTCGACGGAACAAAAGACCCTAAAGACCACCTTAATACGTAAAAAAATCAAATGGAACTACATGGATATCAGGGCCTTTATGCGATGCGAGCTTAACGGCTGAGTCTCTTAGCGCCTAGGAGCCCGGTGGCTCGGTTCGCGCGGGAGGGGGTCTTAGCACCTCGGGCCCGATGGCTCGGCTGCGAGGCTTAGGCTTAGGAGGTCTTAGGCGCCAGAAGCCCAGTAGCTCAATTTGCCCAGAGGAATCTTAGCCCCGAACCCGGTAGCTGGCTGCGAGGCTTAACGGCTGAGGGGAGGGTCTTGGCGCCTAGGAGCCCAGTAGCTCAGTTTGCTTAGGAATGTCTTAGCGTCCAGGAGCCCAAAAGCTCAGTTTGCGCAGGAGGGTCTTAGCACCCCGGAGCCTAGTAGCTTAGCTTGCAAAGCTTAATAGCTCAGGAGGGTCTTAGTGCCCGGGGAGCACGGCTAAGCTTGGTTCGCGGGAGGGTCTTGGCGCCCGGGCTCGGTGGCCTGGCTGCGGAGCTTGCACGGCTCGGGAGGTCTTAGGCGCTAGAAGCCCAGTAGCTTAGTTCGCGAAGGAGGGTCTTAGCTCCTGGGCTGGTGGCCACCGTAGAGCTTAACCTTCGGGAGGGTCTTAGCGCCGGGGGCGGTGGCTCGGTTCACGCGGGAGGGTCTTAGCACCCGGGCCCGGTGGCTGGCCCTGGGAAGCATGACTCGGTCTGCGGCTCGGGGAGCCGGCCAGCTCATTCGCTTAGGAGGGTCTTGCGCCACAGGGCCCCGTGGCTCAATTCGCGCGGGAAGGTCTTAGCGCCCCCCCGAAGCCCGAGTAGCTCGCAGGCTTGCTTGGCTCGGGAGGATCTTAGCGCCCGGGGAGCCTAGTAGCTCGATTCGTGGGGTCTTATCGCCCGGGTCCGATGGCGGTTTAACAGCCGAGGGGAGAGTCTTAGAGCCCGGGAGCCCGGTGGCTCGGTCGCTCGGGGAGGGTCTTAGCGCCCGGGAGCCCAATAGCTCCCGGTTCCGCAGGAGGGTCTTGGCCGGGCCCGGTAGCTCGGCATGGGAGGCACGGCTCCCGGGGGTGTGCGCCCAGGCCCCGGTGGCTTGGTTCGGCGCGGGGAGGGTCTTAGCGCCGGAGCCCGATGGCTCAGTTGAAGCAACGGCTCGGGGAGGGTCTTAGGCGCACGGGGCCAGTAGCTTAGTTCGCACGGGGAGGTCTTGCGCCACGGAGCCCGGGAGCTCGGCCTGTGACAAACTTAGGAAGGCCACCGGCGCCAGGAGCCACATGCTTCCGGTTGTAGGCTTAACGGCTTAGGAAAGCCTTAGCGCCCGCGGGCTTTGTGCTTCAGTTGTGAAACCCTAGCGGCTCGGGAAGGCCTTAGGCGCTCGGGGCCCGGTGGCTGGTCTGAGGGCGTGGCCGGCTCGGGGAGCGCCAGCCCAGGGCGGGTAGCTTAGATTGTGGCGTACTGCAGGGCCTTGCGCCACGAGCTAGTAGCCGGATTACTGGGCGTAGCTTCTTAGGAAGGCCTTAGCGCTCGCGGTCCCTCCGTCGCTTCGGTTCGACTTAGCGGCTTCAGGGAAGGCCTTGGCGCGGGGAGGCCCGACAACTCGGTTGCGGGCTTAACGACCGGGGGAAGGCCTTAGCGCCCGGGGGCGGCGGCTCGGGTTTGCTTGAGCTTAGCATTTCGGGAAGACCTGAAGCCTAAGAGCTAGTAGCTTAGTTCGAGAGAGGCGCAACTGACCTGGGAGCCAGCGGCTCGGTTTTGGGAGCTCGGCCCAGCTGAAAAAAGCTACAGAATAGCCCGGGAGCCAGTAGCTCGGGTTCATGGCGTAAAATGGCCAGGAAACCAAGCGCATTTCAGGTGGCGAGACAATAAAAAAGTGATAAAATTAATCAAGCCCACCACCCCCGAGGTAGTCACGTGGGGTCACATATGATCAAGCGGTACAACCTTTACATCGCTCGCTTTATTGAGAAATTTGAGGGCGACTAATGGGGTTTTTAAAATAATGAGGCCAGGCGGTGGCCAGTGTTAGGATTAAGGTGGACGTACCCGGTCAGGCCCTTGGTGTATCCCCAGTGCGGGCCAGCTTGAGTGCAGCTTCATGCTAAAAGACTAGTAGCCAAAGAATCGTATTAGAGAGGAAAACACCCGATCTCCGCCCAAAGCAGAAATGGATATTTCACGATTATTGCCCTTCAGTATAACATTAATCGGTTTGAACAGGAAGAAAATCTCTCTCACCCAATGGGAGGAATATCGTATCATCCTCCGACAAGAAAGAAAATCTCCCACCCAATGGGAGAGATATCGTATCATCCTCCAACGAGGAAAGATACTATTAAGGTGTCATCATCCAAACTAGGAAAGTTATCATGATCATACTTATAAATCTGAGGCCACCCATTGTGTTAGTGCGTAGACATACGCCGCAAAACTTCATTACTAGCCGGAGTTGATTTTCTTTTCCATCGGAAAGAACTGACTTAGGCATTTGGGAGGCCCCGGGCGAGCCCTCGCCGATCCGTTTTGTTTCTCGTTTTTGCGGAGGGCGCGTCAGAGCGATGGGCCGGCCCCGACAATCCCGGCCGCGCTCGACGGGTTCACGGTTGAAAAGCATCATCAAAACCCAAATACTAGAGTTGATAGTTTAACATCACTTAACGGCCGGGACGATGATTGTCCGCCTAAGAAGTTGTTCCATAGATAATTGGCGACGTTTTGGGCGTCGGCCGGAGAGGAGAGGGAGTAACTCCTGATGCGGCCGCCTAAAGAGAGCATGATCTTGATGCCTCGTCTCCTACTTGATTTTCGCCGACCTTTGTCGGACGCAACCGCCATGGGGCAGAGCAATAAAGCGGTCGAGGGTTGATTTCGAGTGCGGCCATTGCCCGAACTGTTGAGGAAGAGTATTTTCCGGTGTTGCGGGTTTACGAGTTAGGAGGTTCCTTCATTAGCTGTTTTGGCCCGGTGACGTCTGGCGGCGGCGTGGCGGCAGAGGTCCAGAAGAGGAGAGCTAGAAGGAATGAGTGGGAGATGAGAAGAGGTGCCGATTTGGGGTTTCCGGCCATTCTTGCCGGAGGCTGTCTGTCTTGTGCTTGAATATATAATGTGTGGGACTTGAAAACTTTGATTGATTCATGTTTTTCTCCTATTGCTTTTTAAATATTAACAATTGTGATTACGAATCTATCATAGAAATATTTAACAATTGTGGGTACCATGGCTTTTTAGGCATAGACCCACTATTTAATAGGCCCATACCCCTTTGTTAAATAGGCGACCTTTCAGCCCCATGCTCTTTGCGACCTTATCATAGGCAGCTGAGGCGAAGCAAAAATTCTCATTAAACCAGGGCATGGAGGCAGTGCCAGTCATAAGAACCGTGCGGGATCCGGGCTGCTTGACCGGCCATCTCAGCATACTATGAGAAATTTGTTATGAAAATACGTAAAGTAGATATTTATCCACTGAATTTCCTAATTTAAATAATTTACTTGGAAGAATAAAATCCTTATGGGAAAAACGAGATATTATCCTTAAAGGATAATCCATGAATGAAAAAAGCAGATCTTATCCCATAAAGAATAATCCTTAATAAGGAAAAGTATATGTATTCTAAAATAAGAAAGATTTGGAGGCGAACCACTATAAATTGGGGAGAAGATCCCAACGGAAAAAGGTATGCAATTCACTGTGGGTACCATGTGGAGCTTTGAGGCTCGGCACCCCTGGCGACTGGCAGAGCGAAGGGATTAGGCCCAGAAGCCAGCCGACCCAGGAAAGCTCGGATGATCCTTCGCTCGGGTACCCCAAAGGGACTAGGCCCAGCCCGGTAGGCCGGGAACGCGCAGGCCAATCCTCGCGTCAGGGTGCCCCGAAGCATCTCACTATCACTGGATGTCTTTTACTGCGCACCAGGTGTTTCCTTTCCGATCGACAACTCCACCCAGCGGGGAATTTGCCCTCTGGCTCTTCATGGTATAAGTGTAAGATCTCCCGCCAGGCGGTCTCGCCTCGCGATAGAATGAAAAGTGCATTCTGTGACCTATCGGGAAGGCAATTAAATAAATAAAGTCATCCTTCCCCCGAAATAATAGCCACCTTCCCTGCATTATAGGAAGAATTGTCTACTCTCCAAAAGACGGATCTCTTTTATATTGTAAAGAGAAGCGATTCGTAAAAAGGTCACGAGATTCTTAATCGAGAGACCTGCCGCTCTAAGCTTGAAGTCTTCCAGAAAAAGACTAACTTTGCCATCGGAGGAACGCGGGACACCACCAGATAGATAAGCCACCTTATTGTTTTGGGGTTGCGACCAGCGGTAGATGCTCAGGCCGAATCCCCGCACTTGACTCGAGTTCAGGAGAATCTCCACCTCCTTCTTCTTCCTCTCCATATTGTTGACTTAATCATCGGAGAGGTGGCCGGCCCACCGTCGCCCGATCGCCCTTTTTGCAGGTTCACATTATGCAGCCGATGCCCCGGAGATCAGACGAACAAAATTGGTTCTTACAATAGTGAGATGAGCTTCTAGAGGTAGATAAAATGGACATGGAGAAAGAGTGGGAGACAACCAACATAAAATCCAAAGCCATTTTTCCAGGAAGTTTCTATAGAATGTTGGCATTATCAGCAGTCAAAAAATCCGAAAACCCATTGGTTGTTGAAAACCTAGAGGAGAACTGCAAGAGAAAGAAAAAATAGATAGAAAATAACAAGTTGATTTAGGTTATTTTTAGTTTTGAAAGGAAAGAAAATGGGATAAGGGACCATAAGGTGCACAAATCCTACCAGTTTTGGTCGTATGTCTTATTTTGCTCTTATTTTTTTTTTTTTTTCAGTTTCAAGATATCCCTGATTTTTGCTTTCATAGTCACTTATATCCATCTCGTAAAAAAAAAGTCACGATGAAAGTTTGACACATGTGAGGTGTTTAATGAGCATTTTAACGGACGTTTGTTCATTTGTAACTTTTTCTAAAGACAGAGGGTATGATTGAACTACAAAAATAAATGCCATAAGTATCTTAGGATCAAAAAAGAGTTAAGGGGCAAAATGGAACATACGCATGTATAAAAATCAGGTGCATTTATGCACTTTGTACATAAAGAAAAAAGTATGTAAAGAAAAATCAAATATAAATAAAATTAAGTAAAGAATTATAATATTAAAAATTACTTGTCTTTATAAAATTTTAAAAAAAAAAGTAAATGAATCAAAAGGAGTAGATAAAAATAATTTATTACGTTTAGTTTTTATTTTTCTTTATTTCCTTTTCCTTGTATTTTTATTTTTTTGAAATTAAATAGTCTTAAAATTGATAAATCATTTATATATACTACTTTAAATTCTTATACCTTAATTAATTATTATATATAATATATTAATATATGACCAATTTTGTCATCTTATAGTTAAGGAAGGAATCCAATTCAGTGCAAGAGAAATTTGGTTGAGCAGAGTGGAGCTGGTCACTGGTTCCATGGAACTCATCTCCACTGAACTTTCTATGTTTGAAGGACACATAATTTAAGACGATGAGAAAATCGATTTGGTTGATTGTGAGATTCATTGATTCAGCAAAGAAACTTATTTGGTATAAGGTACCTTTAATGCCTAAGTTTTGCCTTGTATGTTATAACTGGCACTAAAAAATAATTTTCGATCGAAAATCACTAATGTTAACTTCCGTGATCTTTGGTTCCCGTTATGTTAAAAAAATCCTGTCGAGCTGAAAACTCCGACACGTGTGGGAGTATTTGCGAAGGTTTAAATAGGTGTCCCTATAAATACACATAATGTTTACTTATGGTAACTTTCATGTTAAATGTAAAAAAAAGTCATGCCGCCCAGGGTTAGGCCTTAAAGGTATTTAACGAGGGTTTTAACGAGCGTTTATCTTTGTTCTTTTCTAACAATATGGGCATGACTGAACTACAAAAGTAAACATCAGGATAATCTTGAGTTGAAAAAAAGTTCAGATGCAAAATGAGACATTAAGGCAAAAGTCAGGGCATTTAACAAATACCCTGCTCTTTACTTTCGTAGTCACTCATGTCCATCCCCTTAAAAAAAAGTCATAACCAAGCTAGAAACTCTTATACGCACCGGGCATTTAACGAGGGTTTTAACAAAAGTTTGGACATGACTAAACTATGAAAGTAAACGTTAGGAGTATCTTAGACCGAAAAAAGTTTAAGTGCGTAGTGGGATATTCAGGCAAAAGTTGGAGTATTTATGCACCTTATCCCAAACCTAAAATATACGTGAAAGGAAGAAGACGAAAACAGGGTTTAGTTAATTGGCGGCCAGATGCAAGGCAGTCAGCAAAGCAAAGGGCACCAAAAACAGTTCTCTCACAAAATAATGGCATCGTAGTGGATATTCTTGCATTTTTCAAACAACTTGTGAAGAGAATCGCTAAAAACATTCCGGTTGATACATTGAAGAAGGAAAATGACGATACATGAAAATATAGTACAAGATCCAAGTCTGTCTCTTATGAAGAACATTAGGAGATACCCAGTATATTATTTTTCAGAATCGAGGATGATACAATATGCAAAACATGATCTCGTCTTGCAATTGGAGAGACTATTCAGTTCCTGCAATCTTTTTCTTCAATGTTTCAACATCTGCAGCTAGTTCCTTACGGCTTGACTGGAAAGATGATAGCAATTGTTAGGAACATGAGGACAACAGCTTATGTCAAAAGACAATATTAAAAGAAAATTGTTCTCATAAATCCATAAGTATTAGGAACAAGTATTACTATTTTTTCTTTTTCTTTTTTATGGGATAAGAAAAGCATTTGGAAGTTAATAAAGTTCAAATAGCACAGAAGAAGCATTCACAGTGCCTGCAAATATGGAGCTGTCATCAAATATTTGAGAACAAGTTGCAGCAATTTTGTAATGATTTGTGAATTATTGAAAATAATGCCATAAGTTGGGGTTAAACACACTTCAATGGGAACTTGTAAGAAATCAGGAATATCTTAAGATTATGCTCAGAACCCAATTGTTTCTTAGGCGAGAAATTTGATTTAGAGTATGGAGTCACATTCATGGCATAATATAGTTACCATAGATACTAATTTCAGTATCAGGCAATCAGGCACTTGTAATTTGTTATGGGTTCTGTTTTATCTTACCTTAAAAGAAATTGTCGGTAGACAAACCATCAGTATATCCAAGTCCCACCAATTCCGCTGTGATTTTGGAAGCTGGTAAATAAAAAGACAAAAATACATTCAGAAAATTCATTATGTTGTTTTTATTTGCAGAAATAACAACAGAGAAGAATAGTAAGATCACTTACCAAAGGGACTGAATTGATTGCGCTAACAATGATGGAAGACAGCCAAACTGCAACTACTGCCCCGCCTCCATAGAGTAAAACTGTGGATTTGTTTTCAAGTGCATCCCACTGTTAAAGGTAAAGGGAGTTCAGACAAAGGCTTGCAATAAAATGGAAAATAAGTAACTGATTCTTCAGCAGTCAGACACGAACTCAGATCTTAGAAAAAAAATGAAGAGAAGTTAATTCCGTGGTCTCTATAACCAAGAGGTCATTGTAGTTATTCTAGGAGTGTAAGGACCTACTAGATCCTCCAGTTGTAAATCAGAGGACAGAGATAGAAGCAATATTAAGGATGCTGTCGATTCCATTTTACTTTAGGATTGAAGGTAATTATGATTTACCTTTATGCCTAAAGGAAGAGCAACCCTAATGTATAAAGATTAGATACATCGTTTGTTACCGGGTAAAGGCTTAACTAGAGAAGTGTTAAAACCATATAGTACTATCAAGTGATCATTCAGATATCATGCTTATACCCATCTATGTGATAGACTGTGATAACAGCTGAGAGAACCAGGTTTGTACGTGTGTGAAGACACCAATATCCAATGGCGGTAACGTAGCTATGTTTTCTGACTCATTTCTCGCTACTATATCCTAAATGCAAAGGAAGAAGAGAAAATGACAGGTTCTCACTTTTTCCTTCAAATCCGAGAATATCTCTCCTGCATCAACTGGGCTGGATTCATCTGAAGAGGCTTTGGTCTGGAGAGAAGAAAACCTGTTGGAATCTGTTTCAGAGAGATTATCATTATTCATTATGCACACAGTTTTCCAAGATATGCAACTTCAAAATTGCTGCATTTTTTAAGAGACAAAGGATGGTAGATCAGAACAAAACTTCCAGTTCATTAAGGAAAAAGTGTGTCGGGTCATCTCCAAGACCTTCTGTACACTATCCACAGAACATGATGCTATTCTTCTCATTTACCAGCAAAACTGTGAAACCCGACAAGCAAGAAAACTAATAGACCAGAATGATCATGGACCAGGATGCTCACGCCTAACTCAAAATATTGACCACCACTTCACACTAAGATGATCACACTTCAATTTTATCATTTTTATATATCTGATAACACATTACAAATTATGACTCATTTTGTTATTTTGTTCATTTGCACAGAATTTAGCATAAATAACTTACCATTTCAAATATTAGTACCAAACATCCAGTCATAAAAATCAACAAAATCCCCATTCATTTGAACCCCAGAAAGAGACCTGGCACTAAAACTGCACTTAAGCAAGAGTAACAGCACTCCATCAGTGGGATTCTAGTTCGGCGAATTGAAATTTCTCCCGCACATTTATAGAAAAATTTATAGGGACAGGTAAGTCTGCAGCCAACTAATCAAAGTCCAGGAAAAGAAGTTCTACCTATAATATATTTTAACTGATAATCTTTAGAATCATCCACAACTCCTCGATTTAGAAAGTCTCATTAACTATCTTTTTGCCCCCAAAAAGGCAAAAAATCTCATGTAACCTTCTCTGATTTTCTTACAGTACATACAATAACTTAGGTCGAATCTTCCTAAAAAATCAAGCATGTATATTACTTAGGTCCAGGGTGAGGGGCTCAATTTCGAGAAGGGGTTTCATATTTTATAAATTCAACAAAGCCCCAAAATTTCCAACAAAAAACACACAGCAGCTTTTAGGGCATAGCTATTTGAATTACAGCTGAAACCCAATAAATTATTCGCAATTTTAAATCAAGAAAGTTCATAGACATTCTAGAAAAATCGAAATTTCCCAGTACCCACATTTTCATCAACCGTATATTCTGGGTTTCTGACATCCAGCTTAAAGCTTACGCCTTACGAGGGAGCAAACATTCCAGAGCTATTCAAACCAAAATTATACAGTTCAGTGGAACAGATGCCTTCGACTTGAACAAACCACTACGCAATGTTGGTTTCTCGCATTTTCTCACTACCCAAACAGCGCTTGAAAAAGAAAAAGGGGAAAAAAAAAAGAAGCGTTACCTGAGGGGAGCTTGAGAGGAAGAGAAATGGGGCGAGGTGGAAGATAAGGCAGAGAAGAGCGGGGATGAAACGATGCCGAGGGGAGGCGTGGCCTTGAAATGGCTGCAACCATGGAAGACGCTCCTGCTGCGTAAGCTGTAGCCATGGCGATGCCTCTCTCTATCTCTTTCTCTCTCTAAAACTCTCTCAATCCTCTTGACGTGGTTGACCTCTCTCCTTCATTCAATTGCTGATATTTGTTTGTTTATCCATGATCTCTTTTCCCCCTTTTTTATAAAAGATATTCAACAATGGAGTAACTGGATGACACGTGGCATATGGAGTACTCTGATTGGTGGGTTGCCTAATCTAAAATCCACACTACCCTCCGTTTGCCTTTCTGTAGGGTACCCCACAGACTGAACCTCACTATTCCCATCCTTTCCTTTCTTTAACAAACAAAAGCCATCACACATGATATAATAATGGGAAGGACTAACCTCTGTTCGAGTTTTTTATTGTTACATCTTGGCTATCCTAATTGTTTTTTAATTTTTATTTTCAAATACTTTTTATACCCCTAGTTTTCTAGGATGTTATATATATCTTGTCATAGATTTTTTTAAGTGTCTTTGCTTGTATTTTTATAATGTATATTTAGTGCGTAGTTACATCAATCTTTTAAAAAAAATTATATTATGGGTCGCAAAGAGTATCGATGTTTTATTCTTGTTTTCATGTCTTTTTAGAAATAATTCTTACCCGTTTAAGCGATAGCTTAATAATATGTATTCTTTAAGATTGTCGTATTCGTATTAACATCAGATAATATCGTAATGTCATTTTCTAAATTAATGTATATTATTATATGTATTTTATTTTCTGATTTATGGTGTGATAGTTGTCTGGCACTCTTGTATTTTCTTCCCTGTTATATCTTATATGTGTTAATCTTACTCGCAAAATTCATTTCTTATATATCGCAAAGTATCTAACAGCCCGAATATCTTCTTTCGAAATCTTTATATTAGTGTAATTTATGTCGATTGGCTATAAGGATGATAATCGCCCCATATTTTAACATCTTGAGTAAATATTCACTGTCGTTATTTGGGTTTTGCTGGTATTATTATCTCGACTTGTTCGCTTTTGTGTAAAATATAATCTTCAGATTTCGGCAGGCAGTTTATTTATCTTTATTTTAATATCTTTGACGTTTATATCACCAATTATCTTTAAATGTATTTAACAATTATTACAGATTTTTGAACTTCTTCCGTTAATATTTGGCGTGTTTTGTATTGTTTTCAAATGTATTTGAGTGTTCTTCTTTTATTTCACTAGGTCCTCCTACATGTCCTATATGATTCACTTCTTTTGTTTAATTTAAATTCATTCTTTGTATTTATAGTCTTCAATTTCACTATTACTCATTTGACTCATTCTCTTACAGACTCTTCTTCTTCTATTATTTGTTTTCCTTCTCTTATTTTTCTTTTCTTTTCTAATTCTAAGTATTGTTATAATAACCTTTCATCTAGGCTTCCTTTTTCTACATCTTCTTTTTTTTTTTTTTTTTTCAGGATATTTTCTAAATATTATTTGTTCTACTATTTTTTTAGTTGTTCCTTTAATATATTTTGAGTCTTTTCCTATACTAATAAGAGTATTTTTCTGCATTTCTACATTTATCATTATATTTTCTAATTAATTCATTTTTGCTTCGATTTTTTCTAATTTATTATCTGTTCTTTTTCTAATTTTTGTTTCTCTTAGTTCATATTTAGGCATTCTGTATTGTTTTTCAAATGTATTTGGAGTGATTCTTGCCTTTTATTTTCTTGGAGTATACGTGTCATAGGGTTAACTTCTTTTGTTTCATTTAAATTCATTATTTGTATTTATAATTCATAATATTCATTCACAATTATATTTGACTCATTCTTTTACATAATCTTCTTATTATTTGTTTTCCTTCTCTTATTTTTCTTTTCTTTTCTAATTCTATTGTTCTAATAACACTCATCTGGAAGTTTCCTTTTTCTATATGCCTATACTTTTTTATTGTTACTCGAGGATTTTTAAATATTATTTAATCTTATTTTTAGGTTGTTCCTTTAACATATTTTTGATCCTCTATACTAATAAGGTATTTTTGTTGCAACTTTACATATTTGCTCATTCTATTTTCTAATTTATTCATTTTCTTGATTTTCTAATTTATTATGCATTCTTTTTATAGCTTTCATATTTCCTCTGAATCAATATTTATTTTTCTACAGAGTCACGTTATTTGGTTTTATAATTCTTTATTTCACAAATTTCTTCAATTCTTTATACGTCGTATTCTTTGATTTTTTATTTATCTTGGATATAAGTTCGCATTTCTCTTTGCATTGAATTTTAACTAACAACTGGATGTTTCTCCATTTCTGAGATTTCTTTTTATTACTCTTCTTGTTGCTTTTGGATATAAGTGTAGCGCCCCAAAAGCGGGATCACGGGGTGTCGTTGACCCATAAATCGACATGAATCTACGTGTGCGCGTCATGGGGACCTTTGCGTGAAATAAAATGGCCGTAGGCTCATACATCCATACTCACCAAAGCGTATATTTATACAAAAATTTAATTACATTTGTTTTGATTAGTGTCGGAAGCCCCGGTGGCACTATTACGGTTACACAAAAATACATAATAAGGTCATACTATGCCATTTCTTCGCCTCTATGGCCTCGGATGCGTCCCATCCGGTGCGTCTTCGATGCGAAATAAATATATTCGCCGGCCGGGATGAAGCGTCTTGTTAGTGGAATTTTCCTCGCCGGTTACTCACCCTAAGTCTTTCGAGCGATGGCGGCAGTCAGATTAAGCATTCATGATCAAAAGTGTCTATTTAGACATGCATATATTGAAAATCTGCCGCGTGTTATTTGTTAATGTAATAGCATGGATTGACTCGCGTGAAATTTGTCTTGCAATCCATGATTCGTCTTGGGATGCAACTCCTGAAAATCATGATCAGTATTGTTATTTCATGGAAATATATGACATCATAAGCCGCTGCAACAACGGTCGGTGAATTTGTCCCGAGAAACCACTCTGAGGTTTGTGATCGGTCGAATCTTTTGGAGGCGAAACCATGGCCATTAAAGGCGCCTTTTAATCTCCGTCAATTAAAATGACCATGTAGTAGTCAAAAACAAGTAGGAGGAAAAACCCAGCACCTTCAGGGTTGTCGAAACTTCACAATCGATCTTGGCGTGGCCTTCTGGCAGATTCAGGAGCAACTGCTTAACTGCATCGTCGGCAGACGGTCCGTCCTTAGGAATTCTAGAGAGAAGGTGGAAGCTTATTTCCTTTAGATCATTATTTTATATAACAGCACATTTGGGTTCTATCTCTTCGGCCCTGAGCCCAGTTGAATTACATATAGGGTCGAAAAGAATCGCTTCGTGCCGCTTTGTCACTTTCCTATGATCTTTAGGTTCAGCTATCAACTATCAATAAACAGATTCAGTTCAGCGTAGATATCGTCACTCATGGGCCTTGTTCGTGTTTGACCGGGTCTGCCAGGGGCGCGTGGCCTCTTGGCGCGTAAAGTGTCAAGTGTCGCACTCTCTACGTGCCTCGAAAACGTGAAGTCGATTGTCTCGAATTTGGCGGGAAGTCATTTATGATAGTAGATTCGCAGACGGTCGGCAGTGAAGTCCCGTTCGTCATCTGAGATCACAGAAAAATTCGGTTGACCCGAAATTACGGAATTTCATAGATTTTTCGAGAAAAATTATTTGGTAAATATTCATTTATATTTAATACTCTTATGTCTATTAGAGTATTATTATATGCAACTAAGTTACACATATTATTTTTCTGAATTAGCTTTTATAGAGATAGGTAAACTATTTTCTAAGCATTCCATAATCATTTTATATATTGTGTTTTTTATTTTTTCCATTTTACTACTAGTAAAATCTTTATATAAACTTTTTCTTTTTTCTAAATATTGGTCTATTGATTTTTGTACAAACGTTTTTATTGTAATTTCACTCATATTTAATTGTCTTCTATATTTGGACTTCCTATCATATATAGATTACTATAAAATATTTCACTAAGATCTTCTTCTTGATTATAAGCTTCTTTATTATCAATATTATCATTTATCAAATTTAAATCTAAAGTAATTATCATTAAGTATATTTTTTGTTGATAAATTTTCCACACTGCGCTTTTTGTTAATATTTTCTTCTTTTAACTTTCATGAGGAGATTTAATTATATAATATTATCATTGATTCTTATAAAGATATTTGATGTAGAGATATCGGTGTTTTATATGTCATTTTTAAAATTACTGGCCTGCTTAAGTTAAGATTATTAATACTATTTATTTAGATCACTTAATTATCTTCTTTTTCTATTATCTTCATGATTTAATCCACCCCATATTTGCATCTGTTTTCAAATTTTAGTTATATTTAAAGACATAAGTTTTTAAATTGACTAATTTAATGTTATAAGTGTCGGCTGATTTCTTTATCAATATTTTGTTTTACTTGTCTTGTTTTTCAATCTTTCTTTCAAACACGTTTTTGTAAGATTTTTTCAAATTTGTATACTTTTTAACTTTTGTTAATACTATTCATTTTCCTTTTTTACTTGATTTTAATTATTCATTTGCTTTTTTACTTAATTTTTACTATTCATTTACTTGATTTTAATATTCATTTGATTTTTTACTTGACTTTACTATTCATTTACTTGATTTTTACTATTTATTTGCTTTTTTATTTTATATCAAAGTGTTGGTTTTATCCTAAGGATTCTAAAAAAGCTTTTATATTTGTTAGTAATCTGATCGTCCTATCAAATTCTTCACAATCACAGAATTCTTCCATACGATATTCAATATGATTTTTTGTTAGATTTATAATTATTTTTATGATTTTTGTTTTAAATTATTCTATTTTTTTATTTTCAGTTAAATCTATTATATTTATGTTATAACAAACATTTTTTGCATAACTTCAAAGTTTATGACCTAAATAAAAAATATATGCATAGAAAATATACAATCCATGAATACCAAAAAATAGAGATAAGTATAATAATGAACAAAGCTAAAGGAAATATAAAACTTAATTTACTTGCAAAATAAACTATAAATGAAACATTAAGCAAGATAAAAAATGACAAAAAAATAAAAAAAATAAAGTACGTATATTTAGTAGGAGTACAGATAATAATAAAATCATTATTCCCTAAAAATCTAAATACACCAATAGTTCTAAGTTTATATGATAAAAGACTAATACAGACATATGAAAGCCACGTAGGAAGTATCCAGAGAAATTTAGCAAATACAAAATTAATGTTCACATGTTACCCAAAATATAATATTAATTTAGGAGATAAAGATTTTGATAACAGTTTAAGCTTATATTTCAAATTCTTAAGCAATGATTTTATGAAAAAAAGAAATAATGTAGTGATAATGTATTATAATGTTTTATATACACTATCAAATTCAAATTATGGAAGAATTTACCAAGATAAGCTATTTATAGATGATAATCCTGTGAAGAATATTGTATACAAAGAATTGATTTACCCATATTTAGAGGAAATTCTTTGATAGAAAATAATACAAGGAGAAGAAGTTTCCAAAGAATAAGAGAAGATGTACGAATACCTTTCCTAATAAAAGGAAATTATTACAATGGAGAAAGAGAAATTGAAGAAACAAAATTTTTAATGATACAGCGCTTACCAGAACTATCCAAATGCCGATAAATGTGAAATAACAGGAACATAATAAGTCCATATGCGCATGAGCCAGATTCCGGGCTCTGGGGCAAGATTAAGTAATATAAGTTTTACAAATTTTTTAAACTTGAGTTTCAACTCAATAGCTTAATATTTAGAAATTTTAGCGGGGGCAAAATATAGCATTTGAGTTTGAATTTCATAAAATACAATAGGGAAATTGTTTTCGGGGAATTTGAGCGCCGCGCCCCATCGTACTGCTTAGATCCGCCCCTGTCCATATGTTGGTCAAACATTATAACGTAATATGCGCAAATACCCATAAGATTATTAAGGAATAACCTTTTTTGGTAGGGATTGGCACAAAGAGATAACAAAATGCAAGGAAATAGACATTATGATATTCTCTTAGGAAATAGTTTTCTAGACAGATTATATAAGTATAAGATTACAAAAGAAGGAATAGAAATACACAGTGAAGACTTATGTATTTTCCTAAAAAGACAAAAATAAAAGAAATCACATTCCTTATTATGGTATTTATAATGGTAAATATTCTGGAAACTAAGTTATATACATGTGGATTAGTAGATACAAGATCAGAAATAACAATATTTAAAAGTTTTTTATTAAAAAAATGAGAAAATACTAAAATCTCCATAAAATGTGTAACTGGAAATAAAGAAAAGATTACAAAACAAAAAGAAAATGCAGAAATAATGATCCATAATAAAATAATTAAAATAGGAAAAGTCTATCAATATGACAATATAGAATTTGATATTATATTAGGAAATGACTTTTTACAACAATTCTCAATATATCAATAAACAATTTGCACTATACTATTTAAAACACTAACACTGATAAGCAGCACTCTAAAATATTAAAGATTTTTGGTGATAAATTACGATCAAAAAGCTTAAATGGAGAACATAAAATATAAATACATCTATTACTTATAAAGTAATAGTCCACGACATATGTGAAAAATTGAAAGAAAATTTTAGTAATAACCCTTTAAAATATTGGGAAAAAACAAAAATTTAATGTAAATTAGAAATGATAGATCCTAATAAGATCATTAGAGTCAAACCAATGATATATTCACAAAGATATAAGATTTTAAAATACAAATTAATCGAATTAACGCAACGACTCCACAAGAAAGTAGTTTTAAAACATAGTAGCCATGCCTTATGGTGTTAAAACATAGTGAGATGTATGTGGAAAGCAAATAATGATGATAAATTACAAGAAAGTGAATAAGAATACTAAATTTGATGGATATTATATCCTAAATAAGGAAATATTAATAAATTTAGCAAGAGGGAAAAATTATTACAACAAATTTGATTGCAAATCAGGATTTTAGCAGATAAAAATGGATAATGACAGTATACCTATTACAACTTTTAGTACATCTAGAGGTGCCACATGTAATTTGACAGAATGTCTTTTCGATTAAAAATGCCCTCAAGTTTACCGTATAAAATGGACAAAATATTATCCGACATCATCTTATAATAAGATATATCACGATATGTTAATCCGCTCCGATAACAAAGCCTGCATTAAAACATTTAAATATTTTATAACACTGTGTTAACATGATATGGCCGTGAAGAAATAAATCAAGAAAAAAGAAATATAATTTATAGGCATGATAATAGATTCTAAAGGTATAAAATTATAGTCTCATATAGCTGAAAAAATAAAAGATTTCCTAGATGAATTAAGAACTAAAGAAATGATATAGAAATTTTTAGGATGTTTAAATTACTCTTCTGATTTCATAAAAGACTTAGCTAAACAAAGATAGGAATTACAAAAGTTGTTAACAAAGAAAATCAAACACGATGAAATAAAAACATACCTACGATAACTAAAAGATTAAAAGACATATTGCTCAAATTTACCTAAATTAAGATTAATTAATGAAAAATGACAATTCAATATTACAAACAAATGCTTCAGATAAATATTGGGCAACAATTTTGAAAACAGATTTAAGATAAATATGTCGATATACAAGTGGAACTTTTAATAATAATCAGATTAATTATGATATTAATGAAAAAGAGTTACTTGCAATAATAAAATGGATTTATAAATTTGAGGTATTCTTATTGCCTAAACCCTTTATTATAGAAACTAATAATACTCAAGTTACAGGATTTATAAAAAATAACACAGGAAAAGGAGTACAAGCTGTGGCTACTGCTCTGCATTTACAAACTCTTCTTAGTTATTATAATTTTAAAATCAGACATATGTGCCAGATCTAACAATTTTCTCAAGTAGACTTTTTGAGCAGAATGTCGACAACATCCAAGAAATGCGTAGATATCGCACCGATATGGTCAAGGAGTTCACATGATCTCAAAATTATAACGCCTCATTTCAATTAAAGAAAAGTTATAAATTTACAAAATATATCAATGATATAAGGTCTAAATCATATTTCACAAAATCTCCTCAAAATGTTTTCAAAGACATGGTAAATGATAATTGTGTCGTGATGTGATGTTTCAACCTCTTCAGAGACTATAAACATCAATAAGGTAGGCTTGGATATGCCGTCCCATTCGGGAAAAAGCCAGACAACAACAATTGTTGATAACATTAGGACATGAGATATATCATCGTTTGGGCCAGCAAAATATCTCAAAACGTATTCGTGAGATGCCTATCCTTCAAAACGATAAAAGCCCTAAAATAATAAATAAAAAACAAAATCTCTCAAATGACAACAAATTTTCCAGCGACGTAAACTCCTCTCTAAAGGAGAAAATTCCAATGATAACATTTTTTTTCCAGAGGAAAAAACAGAAAACAATATCATAAATGCTTTATCATTTATCTTTTTTGACATGGAAAGAAAGTATTTGACTTTCTCCGAATTTATCTATAACAACCCTAATGGTGATGGGTATTACCAAACCTCTATTGAGTCTATCTACACAAGAATAATAATCACAAAAAGACCGATCCTTTATTTGTTCAAGATGCTATGGATTTCGGTTTTGTTGAATGAATATATTTAAGCCCCAATTGTGAAGAAATACTTAATGACACCCTTAGAATACAATTATGTAAAATGACAGTCATCAGCCGGCCTATATAAAATTCTTTTTACCATCACCCATAATATAACGTAAGCACAAATAACATGATCAAAAGTTTCTATCATCTCATCACAATAAAGAGTAGTGAAGAATCAAGATTCCAAATAAATGATATTAAACCCAAAAAACAAGTGGTATTATAACAAAGTAATGATAAAGACAAGAAGAGTATCAGGGAGTAAAAGTTAGCCCGCGTAACGACAACTGAGAAAGAATTGGCCATTCGATCAAGAACAAATAACCTGGATGATAATTTAGTGATGGAAAAGGCAAGAGGGACAAAGAACGATAACTTAAAAAATCAATGAATTGACCAAATATTAATGCTTAGCCACCAGGATGATAAAAATGAAGCCATAAAATCTGGGCGAAAAGACAAAACTGGAGCAACGGGCGCGATAACTCTGAAAGAAAATGTATTCCCAGTTTTCCAAGTGGCCCCATTAACATGTCCGCTAATTATAAATGTAATGATAACTAAGCGGTCCGACAATAAACGCCAACCACTATAATCAGAATTCATTCTCACAAGATACATCCCCGAGACAAATTATGATAAATAAAAAGCGGGTTAAATTGATTTTAAACCGACAAGAAAGAATGCCTACTTTTTCAAAAGCAAAGTGACAAATACAGAAGAAAAGAAAAAGAAGAAGATAAGAATGAAAAGACGTAATATGGCAGCATTAACAACCGTATTTAATCCGACATAAGAGAAGAAAAAGAAGAACAGCTGTATACCAAGAACAGAATGACGTCTTTAAACAAGATAAGAAGGGATCCAATAACAGTAGACAACTCCTCTATAAATCGAAGCCTTCGCTGGGCAAGATCGTATAAAAAACCATATCTATCTTCAGATCAAAGTTTGTAAATTCGAGCCTAAGCTTTCCCTGTGAGAAGTCAGATGTAGTTAGAGTCGCTTATTTAAATAGTTTGAGGTTCTCAGACAGGTGTCACCCATACCGAACAGCCTGATATCGACTGTCTTCAAGATCGCGGCCGCAGGCGTTAGTGGAACACATTTATGTCATCGGATTGCCACATATACTGCGACCGAGAGTCAGAAGAACTTTATTATTTAAACTCTTATCTCGCATATAAGAGTTATTTAAACCTAATAAATATATGAAATTTATTAATTGTATCACTTATACTTAAACAAGAGTTTAAATAATAAAAGTTACTACGCCTTCTCAAGCACTACTATACGTAAAGAATCCAATGACCTTCAGATTCACCGATATCAAATCCCTTCTCTCTAATGCCTTTCCCGCTTCACTGCATCGGGACAAGTCGATCAAAGACACTCACCGTATAGATTGACAATACAAAAGAAATCAGAAACCTCAAACTTTTATTTCATAAAAGCACTCTCTTATCTTACATACAAGCTTATCTAAGGAAAGCTTAGAACTCCATTACAAACTTTTGATATAAAGATAGATATGGTTTTTTCTTGTAATATCTTTTAAATTTTTTCTCCATTTTTTTTTTTTTTAAAGTGAAATCTATAAAAAAAATATCAAAATATTTCAATCCAATGACTGAAAAAGCTCAAGCTTGATGATAACATGGTTTATAACCTTTATATTTAAAATTTTCTTTCATAATTCAATTTACTAGGCTCTATCATGCCTAGTTTTGTAGGGTACAACGCTTAACGTTTTAAAAGACAGGGGCATAAGAAAAAGAGAGTCCTAAGTTCGAGTTCTAGTGGGGACAATTTACTACAATATAACTAAAATATTTAGCTTTAAAAAAATCAATTTAATAGCTTGATTATATTTAAAATTAGGCTAATTAGTTGAATATTAAAATACAACACTATTACCCTTTAGGATTAATTAGGGTGCAATCGAGTCAAGTCGATATAGATCCAAGCTCGAGCTCGACTCGATAAAAAAACTCAAAACTTGAACTCGATCGAGCTTTTTTCATTTGTTCTAAAATTGACTCGAAAATTAGTCGAGCAACTCGAACTCGATTCAATAAAGCTCGAACCAATTAAAAAATTAATAAATAATTATACTTGAACTTGACTTATAATTGACTCTTCAACTCGAAATAGATTTGAGTTCGACTTGATTAATAAAATAATAAAGCTCGATTAAGCTTGTGAGCTGTTTGAATTGGGTATTGTGATACTCAAACTGACTTCGACAAACCACTCGAACTCGATCGACCAAGTGATCCCACGAGTCAAGTTTTTATAGTCACTAGTAACTTGACCTCGTTTATTAATTTAGATCAATCACATCTTGAAGTGTTGATACTATGGACTTTAAGTGTGAGAATACCTAATATTTTAGCATTTCATACACTAGTTACTACTTGTCTAATTTAGAGTTTTGTCCCAAAATAATACATCCTTCTAAAAAAATACAAATCTAATACAATTTTGAAAATAATGTCCAAAACACGTATTAAACGTAGGCTAGCGACTACGCTTTAAAGTCTGCTTAAAATGTAGTTGATAACTACCCACAAGTCTGCTTAAAACTATAATCAACAATTACGTTTTTAACTTAAAAAATTTTAAAACCGTAGTCAAAAACTACGCTTTTGCCTTAAAAAAATTTAAAACTATAGTTACCAACTATGGTTTTGATGAGAATACACTAGATTGGTTATTTTTTCAAAAATGTATTAATTGATATATATTTTCTTTAAATGTATTATTTTAAGACAAAACTGTCTAATTTAAGTAAGAATAGAATGCTAGTATTAATATGCTGTGTCATTCACAAGTGGGAAGCAAATTGCTTGACAAACTTTTATTTTGTAAATTCTTCAATACTCAATGCATACCCTGAGTGAAGCATCTCCATTCTGAACAAAAAATGCAACTGATATCTACAGCTTATTAAGGCAAATGTTACTGTGAAATGCACTATGAGTCAAAACATTGACTCCAGATTGTTAGAATGATAAAGCATTAATGTACTGTGGAAAGGAGACGAGGATACTCACTTAACTATATCATCTGAAGACATTCTGGTTGATTTGGCTCACCAATAGTCGTCGCATGAATGAACACCATTGTAGAAATGGTGAAAGCGATTAGTATCCCTAACAATGATATCACGCCCGACAATCTTGGAAATAAGCTTGGCAGCGATATGGCAATCCCCGCAAACACGAAGATTCTTAGTAATCCTGATAGGTGTTCTAGGAGGAGTGTTAAGAATAGCAAAGGCAATGGCCAACTTCTACTCATGAACTGCTAAGAGGCACTTTATCCTCCTCTTGATGTCATGAAGGCAGAATCTGTTTTAGGGACATAGCCTGCTTCTTTCATCTTCCCTACTAATACATCAAGCTTTTCATAGATTTGCTTGGACTGTGGATGTGATTAGTCACCGGAAAGAAAGGAGTGTACCTGACCATCAAGCTCAAGGTTGCTAACTCCAAGCATTTTCTTGATTCCTTTAGTTTTCATGATTGATCTGACCATTCTTACATCCTTCCATCTACCTGCTTTTGCATAAATTTTGATAAAGAGATAATAACCTGACCGCCTACAAGTTGATCAGCAGCAAAAGCCCGATTTCCATGTTAGAGTAAGCTCTACAAGCACCCAACAAAGGCCCCAAACTATTTCCATTAGACTCATTGGCATCTGTTTGATGAAAAACATAAGCCTCATCTACTTACCTTGCGTGGTCAAAAGACTCACTACAAGCAAAGTGTTCTATCTGTGGAACTATCTTACGCTCTTCGGTCATTAATTTAAAGTAGCACTTGCTCTCATCCAATAATCGTGCATGGCTGCAAGCTCAGAGAACTGAAACAAAGGTAATGGAGTTGGGATTCAAACCCAAGTCTTGCATCCTTGAGAAAAGAGACACGGCATCACGACCTTTCCCATTCATACCATAAGCAGAGATCATTGAAGTCCAAGACACAACATCACGAAACTTCATTTGATCAAACACTTCCCTCGTGCACTCTAAACATCCACACTTTGCATACATATCAATCAATGCATTATCCAATGACAAATTTGGCTGAAGCCTCTTCCTAATAACATATTCATGAATCCTCCTTCCAAGTAATAGAGCTGACAAATCCCCACATGCAGGAAGCACACTAGCAATACTGATTGCATCAGGTTCGACCCCATGAGCTTCCATCTGTGAAAATATAGCAACTGCTTCAGCAGGCAAAGCGTTATTCACGTAAAATGCAATCATCACATTCCAAGAAAGCAAACTCTTATCAGCCAACTTCATGAACATTTCCTTAACCAATGAAACATTGTCAAGAGAAGTATTAGTCATAGCAGGCAAGAGGCTAGCCATTGTACGGGCATTTGGTTTCGGCCCCACCAACTCCATTTCTCTACAGACCTCCAAGGCATCATCAAATTGCCCATTCTGCGCATAAGCCGAAACGAACGAATTCCATGAAACAACATTTCTATAAGGCATTTCATCAAGAACTCTGCCAGCCTCCACCAAGCAACCGCATTTTCCATACATGGAAATTAACCCATTCCCCACAAACATATTCAAGCCAAACCCAACTCTTAACAACCGCAGCATGAATCTGCAAACCAACCAGCAAATCCTCTAACCCAGAAGAGGCCTTTAAAACACAAGAGTGTGTATAATGGTCAGGATTAGTCCCATGGCCTGCCATGCTCTTGAAAACATGAAGACCATTACCATACAAATGGTTGTTCACATAACTTATTACCATAACATTGAAGAAAACAACATCCTTCTCAGGACTTTTGTCGAATATGTGGCGAGTGGTAACAAATTCTCCACAAGCGGCATAAACTCTCATCAATTTAATGGCTGGGTTCTTGTCCAGTAATTCACCACACAAGTTTTCAGTAGGAACAACATTCTGTTGGCTGAAATTGGATTTTTGGATTGACAAAACCAGAGTTTGTAGCTGTTTGGCAGCTGGGAAATGGCGGGAAACAGGATAAATGGCTGTCATGAATTTGGAATTTGGCCTAAAATGTTTTCCAACAAAATTTTCAAGAATATGAAATATGTATTAAAGGGAAACGAATCATGATCTGTAATGATACAAATTGTTCAAACAAGTCGAGCTTCCACAATGCAAGAAAAGAAAGTGAGATTCCAATAAAGCAACTCGACTGCAGCTATTGTGATCGAAACTCATGGCCTTGCTTCGGAAAGAAATGGTAATAAATTAAGGGATAACCGTATAAAAGGGACAAATCTCAACAAATTTTGAGAAACTAACCTCTTTTGTTTAAATCCAAACATACACTTTAAAACAAAAATTTCCCTAGGGATAACGTGGGAACGTGAAAAAATGACCATGAAATCTAGTTATCAATGTGAGGAGTTTATATTTATATTTTTAGGGGCATTTTTATCCCAAATAGAACATTTATAATGTTCCTTTTGTAGAAGGTTACTAGAAATAACTTTTAAAATCGTTTCTAAACCAATTTCTTGTTTTTTCTCTTTAAACTACTTCTAGCTTCTAAAAACCCTTTTTTCACCCCTCTTCAGGAAAATGTGCATAAATACTCTTGATCCAACCATATGTCCAATTTGGTGCATAAATACTCTTGTTAACGTTTCACCCAACCATGCCTCTTGCTTGTCAGGCGGCGTTAACATTAAGCCGACATTGCTCACATCACGCGCTTGTACTGACAAGGATAGTTTTCAGACGCACCATTAAACCCAAATTATTTTGCATAGGAATGCCCTTATCCCTAACCTCCCACCCCTTATACCCCTCTCTCCCTTGGATCAATCCCAACATCGATGTGCAACGTCGTCGATGTCACCTACTGGTGCAGCTGGCCAAAGCTCACTACATTGGGATGATTGTTGCGTATTTAGGGAATTGTGAGGCTTGTAGGTGGCAACGTTGAAGCCGCTCTTCACTGGTTCATATCGTCGCTTATGCTTGGATTCTTGGTCTGCCTTTGGTCCTTTGGTTTGTGGTTTCTTCTCTCGTGGTTCTTCGCCTTAGTCATTCTTGTATGTGTGTAAGAGATCAATTTAAGGAACTTTTCTTAAAAAAATTTGTATTCGTCATCAAATTGATTAGATTGTATCATAATTGTTCTTGTATTGAACTCTTAAATGATGATCTTTTGTTATCAATACACTTTCATGATTTTCTAGATTCATTATAACTAATAGAAATTGCACTGCTTCTTTTAATTTCCAATGCTCAAGCAAAGTTTCAGAGAAAGATTGAAACAAAAAATTCAAGTAAATGTATGTTTCATCTAAAATTTATATTAGGTTTAAGAGGAGAATTTGAGGATGATCCTTAGGGTTTGGGATCAAAACTAGGGGAGAGAGGGTATCAAGGGGTGTTAAATAGGGATAACAAAGATTTTTGTCAAAATAATTGGTTTAATGAATCACGTGCAAATTGTCGCTCATCAAAATACGTGAGGAGGCTATATTAGCAACGTTAACGCTCATTTGTCACCCCAGATTCATTGACAACAAGGGTATAAGTGTACATTACATAAATGACAAAGGTATAATTAATAAAAAGAAAAAGTTATAATACATTGTACATACGACTAAACACTGGGACATTTCTTGTTTCACTTCCCAACCCTCTTCATAGTCACATCACAAAGTGTCTCTTTAAGTATCTTTAAACAATTTCATTTTTTAATAAAAATAAAAGCTTAAATGAAAAACGAAAATCAAAGAAATCAAATAATAACCTAATAATTTAGAATTTATTTTTTCAATGATTAGTAAAGCCATATTTCAAAACTATCATAGTAAAATTTAATTTATCTATAAATAAAATATTATTCGTAAGAATATATTTAATATTTTAACATATATATATTATTTAATAAAATAAAATACTAATATATTTGTTTGTCCTAATTTTATTATCTTGATTACTTATTGCTATATTAGGTACTATGGTTTTTGGTCCACCAATCTTTATTCGAAGGCTCAGTAACCGAGTCCACAAGCAGACCAAGATTCATATGAACATGGATCCCAACCACAAACCCCAATCCCAACTGAGACTATCCGATCAACATGGAAGGCCCTGGATTCACGTCTTGCCATCCTTCCTCCCAGCTTCGCTACCATTTCAAGAAGATGGTCATCCACTTCCACCTGATCCCTAGCAATAAAACACACCCTATGAATCACGTACGTAACCGCTCTTAGGATGATCAAACGATCGAGAGCAAAAGATCTTGATGACTGGTTATCCAAAAGGAAAAAGGTCTACCGATGAGCAAATGAGTTTTTCACCTCCTTCCATTTCGGAACGACCCACCACTTCATAAAAGTGGATCATCCTCCTCCTCTTCATGTTAAGGGAGGAAACTTGATCAAAGTGGGAGGAGATCACTAAAGAAAACAAATATATTTACGCCGCTTCGTCTAACTTAAGCATTCGAGGCGGCCGACACACCACCGCTTGCGTTTTGGTTTTTTTGTAGTAGTCCGCAGAAGTTAATGCCACGACGATCCTAGACTCCTGAGAATCGAGAGACAACAATCGTAGCCGCTCAGGAAAACAACCGCTAAAATCTTATCGCGGCGCATGAGGGCTTGACTACGTCGGCTACCACGATCCTCTTACACTCAAGATTCCGTTCCTCGCCACTCATCCCGCTCGTCTGGTCCTATCATATGGCAAGCAACCCAAAAAATCGGGCCTCCCTCGAGACCAAGCCATTGGGCGCTGTAGATATGGAAACAAAAAGAAGATCAGCCACAGATGGTTGAATTTCTCAAACCGCAGGTCGACCATTTGCACAAGAGAACGACGCATACTGCCTGCTTGGAAGATGATTCGGTGAAACCACGAAAGGAAGCAACTCATCTTGGCACTCCATCATATAGAATAGAGGCAAAGAGCCACTCGCTAGGCTATGAAGTAATGCAAAGAATGGAGCAATGAGTTTTCCTTTGGTAGCTTCCGCTACCTGAATTCTTTCACCCTAAAGAACACCTGAGGTCAACTGTAGATGAACACAAAATAGCCCCTACATTGCTCCCGCCACCATCAGCATGCATCGCTTGAAAATAAGAGAAATCAAGAGAGGTGAAATAAATCACTGGTCAGCGCAGTTCTCAAAATGTGCCCCACATGGCAATAAGATGTGAGCACCATCACTTCCGTCTCATGATTCTACCTTTCAAATACACTCTGCCCCATATGTTTACATTCACCCTATCCGAGGGCTGAAGATATGTTATCCCTCTCAATAAATAACACATCTTAGCCACAATTGTTCAGGCTGTCACAGGGGCTTTGCCACAGGCGATGCCTTCAATCTGATACCATGTCAAGATTTAACCAGATGATACTAATGCGGAAACCCACCGCTACTATGCAAAGTGTTCCCGCCACTTGAAGGTTCACTTGGCTTGGTTCCACAAACTCCTTGAGACCCATCAACCTGCTCAATGAAGTTATGAGCTGTAATTTGTTTCCCAAGACTGTGCTTAGTTCACAAGAAACATCAAACTTCCGCAAACTATCTTTGCTTTGGATGACAATCCACAAAGGATTTCATAAGAAGATTTGACGTCATTCAAATTATATCGGGACTTCGCACTGCATGGATGCGTCCCTTCAAAATTTCCTGGCTAGAGATCTAAATGACCAACTAATTCTAATTAAGGTCTCTGATCCACCATTATAATGGAGGGAATTGTACGACGGGATGATAAGTATTCAACGTCGGAGGACAATATCCGCAGCCTCTCAAACCGTGTGATGATCATCAAAAGCTACTAAGGGACATTCGAACAAAGTGAGTTTGAGTAAGAACCAGAACACGGATCTCACGAGAAAAAGAACCCCCCGTTAGCTTTACACCTCTCAACATCTCTACACATACCTCTTCCTCTCATCCGGATCACCTCAACTTCAATGGCCTACACCTAATCCAAACAGATCCCGTACAACGTAAATCACTTCAGATGGGATTACCATAGGGACTACGTGCACAAGACCAACCGATGTCGGTTTTTGAAATTCTTTGTGGAAAAGGTTAATTGGGTAGCCTGGCCACCTCAGAGATATGTTTGAGAGACGGTCCGCTGAATCGGGCATCACGGTCAAAGAAGAATGATTAGCGCAGAAGCCTGGGCTTTAACCTTGAGCCCACCATAACCATAATTGGCCGTCTTGCTGACACCGCACGCCTAAGCGCCTAAAAGAGAGAAGGTCACAGAGCGCCACAACTCGACCGCAAACACCATCCACGCCCTAGACAAATGAGTGCAACTAGCCAATTCACTTTAATTTACATTCTTTCCTATAACCGCCCGTGGTCCTACTCCCAGACCATCACGATGCACCCGCATCTTCACTTCATGTATTAATGATTTCGATGTACAGTACCGCTGATCGCGACCACCTGCGATAAATTGCCTGAATCTTCTCGCCAGCAGACAGTTCATCTCTCGAGATAGGTTGAGTCTTACTTAGCGTAGAATCGTCAGTTTAACGGCAACCATAGTAACAAGGCTACATCATTTTCCCCGACTGTACTTTCTGTGAGTCTGGCAGGTCTTATTTCATCGCTTATGACTTGGGCCCGATAATGCCACCGCTTGTCGAGCCTAGCCGCATGCGATGAAAGTCAGGCCTCGTAACCTACCATCAAATGATAAGCCATCAACCAAGGCTTGACAATTAATCTCCGGCAAATGACTAGTATTTCTGGCAAGACACTGAACTTCACAATACAAACAACGAGCAGTGCCCAAGTTCCCAATCAGCCCTCTGAGACCCAGACTCTAGAATAGAAATATACCACCGCCTGCGGGGGCATAAGATAGGAGCGATGGTCAGACCCCCAGAATCAATAATATTCCTGTATCGCCTGATAACCACATATGTTAGTTCCTCTCCTATCTGGGGTCGTGGGAGAAGGAACAACATGCAGAGTTTTGCTCCAGACATGATGTATTCATCGACTGACTGCACACAATATTTGGTATTAACCCCATACATGCCTCTCACAAACTCGAATGTCATCCTTCAAACGCAGCTTGCTAGACAGAACGAGGTATCGTATCCCGACCGCCATCATGTTATTCATAAGTGGATAACCTTAAATGCAAGATTCATCGTGTAGATAAAGTACTGGAATGGCCAGCGCCAATGCAAAGTAGTCCCAAAAGGCGGAAATGGAGAGTGTGTACGACTACATAGATTCAATGAGGTACTCAAAGACAAATTTCCTCATTCTGATGTAATTCATATTTCGACGCTGGGCCGGGCCGGGCATAGATGTTGTCGCTCCTCGGATGCCTCGATATCATTAAATACCCATGCATCCGCTAGAAGCGGAAAAAACAGCATTCATCACCCCGCACGGGTTGTTCTACTACAATGTGATGTCGTTTGGCTTAAAGCATGTTTCCGGGCAAATTTTATAAGAGGTTAGTGAATTAAGATGTTCAGCCGCTACTTAGAAAGACTCATGGAGGCTTATAGATCATGATATGTTGGTAAAGTCCAGGGAATGCTCGGACCATGCTGAACACATGCAAGAGGCTTTTGAACTCCTAAGTGGCGTACAAAGATGAAGCTCAATCCCCAAAGTGCGCCTCGAGTCAATGTGGGCCGATCTCTGCCTCACGGTGACTCATGGGGAATAGCCAAACCCCGTCACTAAACTATTTTAGTCCCCGGCCCGCCAAGAAAGGCAACAACGCACTGAACATCGTCGCCCGGGAGCGTCACACTTCACATGACCGTCTAAAGTCGTTCACCCTTAAGGGGGCCAACCGTCACGGAATGAGGAATGTGATAAAGCCCCTGCCAATGACAAACAAGATTCTGCGTAATCCCGCCCCCGTTTAGCCTGAAGCTCACGAAGACTATTTATACTGGCGCTTCATGTCTCAAAGGAGTGTTGGTCTCTGTTCAAGAAGATGAGGAATGTAGCAAATAAGCCGCATTTTTTTGTCACAAGTCCAGCCGACGTTGTAACCCGCCGACAACCACCTCGAGCAAAGGACATTATCCCGCAGCAACTAAGAAGCTCCGCCCATACTTCAAGCACACCCATTGTCAGGCTAATCGACCTCCCTTCTGAGCACCATTCATGTCTCCGACTTGTTCAGGAGGATGGCTCGATGGGCAATTGAATTGAGCCAATTCGGTATTTAGTGTAAACCAAGATTGGCTAAAAAAGAACAGGTTATGGCAGATTTTCTAGCAGAGATTATCCAATCTGAAATGAGCCTAGACAGCTTGAACTGGTGGACCCTTAATGTAGACAGGGCATCTCGGGAAACCTGAAATGACATCTGTCAGAACTTAAATCCCACTGGGAGAAGATTGAGCAGTAATCGTTGGGGCCTGCCTCCACAACGAATATAGAGTATGAGGCCATCCAGCCTAATTGAACTGGCAAATTATAGTGTCAACCGATGTTCGATTCGAAGTGATTCTCACACAGAGGCAAGTAAAACGAAGAATATGAGTCGCGAGACCCTCGAATGTCAAAGTATGAATCCCTGGTTAAGCACCACTTGGGTAGCTTGGAAGCTTGGAAGCTCGAACACATCCCTAGGGACTACAATGAGAAAGCGAATGACTTGGCTGCCATAGCCGCTTCTCTTCCGATGACAGAAACAGTGTTCCTACCCATCTATTATTAGCCGTATTCTTCAATTATCACTACCTGGGTAAGTAAGGTGGACGAAGTCTCCCCCTCCGGATGGACCCCATAGTACAATATATCAACATGGGAGAACTCCCAAACGAAAGGGACAAAGCTCACAAGATTCAACCAAATGGCTAAATTTTCAATGTCAAGCAACCGCTTAAACGATCCCTAGATGGGTCGTACCTAAAGTGCTTAACTACCGAACAGGGACAATATGTATTGGCCGAATTACATGAAAGGATATGTGGTAATCATCCAGGCGGCAAAATAATGGCACACAGAGCCCATACTCAAGGGTATTATTAGCCAACCATGAGATTTGACGCCGCCAATTATGTGCAAAAGTGTGACTGATGCCAGCGGCAAGCCCCTGTCTTGAGATCACCAGCTTAGGATTTAATTTCCATCACGAGCCCTTGTCCATTCGCTCAATGGGGAATTGACATAGTCGGGCCACTCCCTACCGCCCTGGCTCAAAAAAAATTATTGCTGGTTGCCACTAATTATTTCAACAAGTGGATAGAGGCCGAGGCTTTCGCATCAATTAAAGATAAGGATGTCACTCGCTTAACTGAAGAATATTGTTCACGTTCGCATACCCGATCAATTGTATCAGACAAAGGGCCTCAATTTGATAGCTAGGCATACAGGAACTTCTGTCAAGAGTTGAAAATAAAGAATCTATACTCCACCCCCGACATTTTACAAAGCACCAAAGCGCGTAAGTTTCGATTAAAAACCATATCTCATCGCTAAAGAAACGACAGACCAGCTAAAAGGCATGATCTAACCCTGTGGGTACTTGGGCCTACAAAACGACACTGCACTCAACCTAGTGATATCCTTGGGTTTGCGCCCACTTCTAATGGATTGAGGCTATGGCCCCAACATAAACTCAAGATGCTCCATGCTTCAACCTGACATGCCTCGGGCAATCGATCACCGACACGTGATTGTGCCACACCGACATGCGTATCAAATCACGTGAAGCAATGACAAGAAACAGCATCGTACCACCGTAGCTAGCAAACCTATACAACGCACGCTGAAAACCCCGAATGTTCTAGCTGGGGATTCGTCACGAGAAAAGTTCGAACATACGACCTGGTCACCGTAGTGTTCCAAAGAAACAGAGTAATCAGATATCAGAACAGCCAAACGCAACCTGATCGATGCATTAGATGTGCAAATCCAGACGGGACACCCGTACCTAGAATTGAATGTTATGTGTACCCCGTACCATCAACAAAGAATGATCCAATTCTAACCATGTTCCCCGCCTTAGTTTTTCGTTACAAAGCCCTGCAAGGTCGATGTCCCATCGACCAAAGATATGCCTAACTCGGTTCACCGTGTCGTGGCAGTCGATGTCCTACCTACCAAGAGATGCACAGCTGCTCACGGCTTCACTACAAAGCCCTGTAAAAGTTTGGTTTTACCAACTTAGTATTGTTTGACGCCAATCAGCTCACTACAAAGCCCATCGACCAAGATATTTCGACAACTTGTTCATTACGTTCCGTAAGAAGGCGCTAGAATCGGGATAAATGAACCTTGTTTACCAGCCCATCCGAACCCCGATCTATGTCCTACTAAGGTATATCTTTAAGCCACTCCTAGCTAAATGAATTTAATCGCGTGATTCAACAAAGAGAAAGTAACAACATAAGATTCACAAACATGCTTTATTATAAAACTCGGTTATAGAATAAAAAAAAATCGGGGGTACATAACATTGGTGTAGGAACAAGGCTCAACGAGTAATGACAAAATACAACCCTGGGCCCCCCGCTAAAGACACCGGCCCCGTCACCTCCCTTGCTATCATGTTAACCGACTTTCATTATTTAATTTAAATCTCGGCTACACGTATGCTCTCCGCCTCGCTTAATATCCGTCTCGAGGACTACAACGAGAACCTCCCTCTCTGGTGCAATCATCGCTTCACCAGGGTGAACATCGATGGTCGCAGCTTCAACAGGGACAACACCCTGGTACTGAGGCTGATAAGGAACCCGGTGGGATACCGGCTTAGACGCACCGCATCCTTCCAACTGTCGTCGACTTCCACAAATACTATTATGCAAAGTGGGTGCCACCAAACAACCATAACCATAGTTGAAAATCACGCCGAAGTTCTCCTCATGCTTCCTCCAAGGCCTTCTTAAGGGTCTGGGTGGCCCTGGAGAGAGACATCACTTTACTAGTCCCGAGCTCTTGCGTAGAGACTTTCGTCGATGATCACGACTTAGCCCTGCCTCTCCGCCTTCCGCCTAGCCTCCTACAACCGGCCATGGCATTTTGACCCTAGCCAACTCGGGATCTTATCTTCTGCTTCCCACTCCCGTCTATCGGGTAATCCAGGCGCACACCAGCTTCATGGTGAGCGCATTGATTGCACCCTTCCTAGTGACAGAAATCGCCTACAACTCCACAGAACTTCCCCAAACAAGCTCGTCGAACACAAGTTACCATGAAGCTAAGTCATAAAACCAACAGAACCGTATTGAAAACGTGGTTATAAAATTTTCACTTTTCTATTAAAATCACACCCTTTAGATTTAATCTAAAACCACAAAGATGAACTTACCTGCAATGCATCAGTTTCTGAAATATGTACCATATAAAAAATACACTTCAATGTCAAATGTTCCAATCACCAGAACAATAAAGAATCTCTCTGTCTTATCAAAATATAAGATATATAAATCAAGAGAATTTCTTATCGCAAACCCAGTTTTTCTCAAAACCATGCATGCATATTTTAAAAAAAGATATTTTACATATACAAAATGCCACATTTTTAACTTTACTATTTTAATTTACACCTTATCTTATATATAATCACAACACAGTCATTTCAGATCGTGATCCTCGGAAAGGCTCCTCGCGCCCAACACCGCACCGAAAAAAATTATTTAAAAACAAAACCGCGGGAGCCTAAATCCGCCCGCGAGCACTATAAGTTCTAAATGTCGCTCGCCGTTTAGACTAATATAGAGCACCTGCACGTAAATGGTCAGGAACCGGCCATGAGAAAACTGAAGCTTTTATATGAAACTATTTCGAAAAACCGCTCGAAACTATTCGCTTGAAACTGCTTTACTGAAACCCGCTCAAACTGAATTCTACCACAAATCGCTGAAAACTATTTCTGCCATCAAAATCCGCTTCATAAGGAATATCCAAAGTGCTATATCAGAATCAAAACAACCACGTGGACTCCATTTCTAAACATCTTAAAGTATTTCCAACCCTGAATCAAGATCTGCAGAACTCCTGGAATCACCACCCTGGCTAAGATGGTCCTGTTGAACACTACAGTGATATATTCAAGATAATGGAACCCTGACCAAAATGCTCTTCTGTGAGGGAACCCTGAACCAACACCTCATCAAGCATGCACTAAGTCGCAACTATATACCTCGAATGTAGCAAGAGGAAGAACTCACCATGAAAAACATATTTAGATCGAACCCCCAATCACGGTAATTCGTGCAATATAGTTAGTCATAATATCCCATAACCTTTGTCAGTGCACACCGAAATACATCCTGACCTGAACCGAGCTGTGCCATCTGTGGTTTCGTAAACCAGCCAAATCTGCTTTCTTAAAATAATCGGGAATCGAACTTTTCCACGAGCATAATAATTGGGAGGTGTGCACCATTTTACAACCTATATTTTCTCAAAGCACTTTACAAACTTGTAATTTAAACACTTTCGTTTAAATGATTTAGCATCACCCTTTCCATCAATTAATTTTCTTTCACTCATTAAACACTCTAGATTCGTCGACGCCAAACGCCATGCAACTGCCAGCAACAAAATATTCTCACTGAACGCTAACCATGTGTTACAGACGTAGCTTTCAGCCACTTGACTTGAACTAATCACTCAACAAAACTTACATAATTCCATTCAGATACTTATATCTATAATATGATGTAACTAACAAATCGCCCATGCCAATATTAGTTCGCCTATAAAACCCATTCCGTTTTTTAATAAAACCCTTTGACTCATAATTTTCCATAGTCTAAAAATACCCGAACATTTCAAAATTTTGCTCGACTTTGTCCGATTTATACTCGAATTTCAACCCAAACCGCTCAAAACACCTGACTTCTCAATCGCCTGGGAACACAGTCCAAAATTCAAAATTCTAAACCCAGCTTAAAATTTTTGGATCAAGCCAATAACTTCACGCCTCAAAATTTTTTCAAGCCATTACATAGCCTTTAGGCTTCGAAATAACAATAAGAAAATTTTCTATCTTTAAAGTTTGACAAAACATACATTATTAGCACCATGATAAATTTTTACAGAATTCAACTTCTTGCTCTTCTAATTGGCGAAAAACCCACGATCCACCAGAATCTAAGAAGAACAAAAAAAAATAAAAATAAAAATAATAAAAAATCTCCCTCCCCGATCTCGCTCCTCCCGTCCGTGGTCCGACCCTTCGCTTTGTTTTTATTGATTTTCTTTCTTCTTTTTTTTTTCTTAATTATTATTCTCTTTTTTAATACACACATGACAAACAATTTCATTACCTCATTCAGTCCATTTTTGTTCAAAATTTATTTATCCTAATTTGAATATTCTTTAAATATTCACTATTTTTCAGATTTTTCAAACCCCGCTGTGTTTCAATTTCTAAACCCTGCCGCCTAGAAATTCGTAAAATATTCACCCATCTCTTAAATTTAACTAAACTTTCCCGGGTTACTAGATTTTCTCGCGAGACGAACTTAACTAAGTGCCTTCTCATCCCAAATTCGTAAATTCCCAGATTTCCCGAACTATTTTTAATTTATTATTATTGCATGGCTATTTTTAAACGACACTTATACTACCCCTCCACCTTCCTTTTAGACTGCAGCGCACAATTCTTGAAAATTTACAATTTCACCTTTTAAACTAATTTTTCAAAATTTCATTATGGCACTAAAATAATTAAGGAAGCTCCTCGCGCATTACTACCTGCCACACATACCGCACACCCTCTGGGATCTGGCACAAATCCTCCTCCTTAACATTTCGCCCTAAACGAACAAACTAATATAGTGTTTCACACTCTTAATCAAAACAACTGAGGATATTGATCTTTACCGTCGGAGCTCTGACTTAATGCGTAAATTCAATCCCATGATTCCATGTAACTGATCAATGGAATGACCTATTCCATAAAATCGCCTCTTCCACACCTACATCACTATCACCTTTGTAGGTCAAACACCTTATTTCATCAATGACTGAAGACATGGGAGGGATTCGAACGACTAAGTGAGCATGGATGGCAGCAAAATGTTACATGAACCCCAGACAACTCGAGGAAGTGGTCTGAATCATGTGATACAACATCCCAATGCACACCACATGTCCTACAGATTGGTCTCGGCTTTCCCGCTTCTCCAAATCGATAACACATTTCAAGGGGGAAACTTTCGAGGAAGACCCTATCGCCCATTTTAAAACTGGAGATCTACCGCACATCCATAACTTTTCTCGTCTATCCCCGCCATTCTGAGTCTGCCTCATTAACTAATCTTATCTGTGTAATCTATACTGAACTCAACATCACTTCCTTCTTACTTCCATCCAAGATAATGGAGTACGACACTTCTACCATACAATGCTTCAAATGGAGCCATGCCTATAGCCGGATCGATAATCGCGACATAGCGAACTCCATCGAGATAAATGCGTATCCCGCTTCCCAACCATCACGGCAGATGCTCTAAGCATATCCTCTAGTGTCTCGAATAGTTCTCTGACCATTCATCTGGGGCCTGAGGATGGAAAGTCAGACCAAAGTGCAATCGAAACCCTGCTTAAGATCCTCGTAAAATGGACCAAAATCGGATGTGTGAATCAGGGTCTCGGCTCGAGACTATCGATATAGAACACCATGTAATCTAACTATCTCCTCCACATATAATCGGGGGCTAACTCTGGTCTAACTGGGTCATCGTTGCTAACTCGGGAGAAAATGCACTACTGTTACTTCATCCACCACCACCCATATGGCATCGTGGGCTGCCTCCAGCTCCCGGTCCCAGAGAATGCAACCATTAGTAATTCATCCCACTTCCATACGTGAATCTGGCGGTCAGATCTTTCCCTTCACAGCTTCTCGTGTTTCATTTTTTACTCATTGATAGTTAGGTAGATCCGGATACGAAATCGCACTTCCTTTCTTCATGCCCTCTTCCACCAATAATGTTCTCAGTATGATACATCCCGGTGCTCAGTGGTGCACGGCATTATGTCGAAGAGTGAGCCTCTTCCAAGATTTCCCTTTAGTTCACCTATTTAAGGTACACACATTCGACTCCCTCTAACTATTACGCCATCGCCTCGACTGAACTCGTTCCTACCACTTCAATCCCGCCCTCAACTTAATCATCTCGAAACCTACTTCGACCTTCCTCGATCCGATCCACAAGAAGAGGATCGAACATAAAATGATGCCAAATGCATCCCGTATCGCCCACTGCGAACCGAACTCCCAAAGATTCTAACTTCTATCAACAATGGGAGATATATCACTCAGATAGCGTACATAGGAACCTCCGGCTTCCTGGCTTAAGGTGATCGGCCACTACACGGCCTTCCTGGGATGGTACCTTGGCAGGCAATCATAATCCTCTTAATCAACTTCCAAACCACCCACGCTCTTCTGCTGCTTCCTTTGATGCAAAGATATACTGGTGTGCTCTATGATCTGCGGAATATTCGAAGGCTGAACACCGTGATAGATACTGTCTCCGCATCTTTAAAGCGAAACCACCGCCGCTAGTTCTAAATCACGGGTCTGTGAAGTTCTCGTCGCGCTTCTTTAATCGACGGAAGCATAAGCTATCACTATATCATCCTCGTGATCAAACACACCCTAACCCTTGTCTGAGGTATCACTATATAGCACCACATAACCGGGTCCTTTCCTGACCTGGTGAGGCTAACGACGGAGTCTGCCGCCAATCTCCTCTCGCCCCGCCCTCAAAACTATGTCGCGTATCCGACCACCGACTTCGCGATCCTTCAACAGATCGGGCCAACGGTTGCTATCTTCAAAATCCCTCAACAAATTTCCCCGTAATAACTCGCCAATCCAGCGAAACCGCTAACTAAACATTCGCGTGCTCAGCTCACTATAACTTCCAACTCTTCTCTGGCGATCCACTAATACCCCTCACACGACATGACCTAAAGAAAGCTACTTTGTCCAACCAAAACTGGTGATCTACGCTAAATGAAGCGATAACTCGACGCTCTCGAAGACCGCAATATCGTCCGAGATGCTCGCATGGCTCGACCTGCTCGGAAAGTACAATGTAACGTCATCAATGAATACTCCATCACAAACTTATCTAAATACTACTAACACCCTATTCATCAAATCCATGAACGCAAATTGCATTAGTCAATCCGAATGGCATCACTAGGAACTTCAGAGTGACTCAGATTCCCATTCCGAAAGGCCTAGAAACATCATTCTCCTGACCAACTGATGGTACCGACTCCAGTCAATCTTAGAATATACCCGAGATCCATGCAACTATCAAATAGCTCATCTATACGAGGAAGCTAGACACGGGTTGCGCATTGTCTACCGATTCATCTATCTATAGTCTATACACAACCTGTGCTTCCCCATCTTTCTTCTTTACCGAAGAGAACTGTATTCCCCACCCGCGATGACTAGGCCTGATGAAGCCTCATGAGCAATTCCTCCAATTGTGCCTTCAACCTTTCAATCACGGCGCCTTACTCGTATGGAGGAAACTTACATCTTTCTGGCCCCCGAACTAGCTTCAACAACGAACCTAATTCTATCCTGGTAAACCTCGAAATATCTTCTCGGAAAGACATCTTCGAACTCTGACTAAGGGGATGTCTTCCAGCCGTGTCCCTTCTCGTCTCCCATCCACCACAATGCCAAAGAACTCCGCAACCTTCCAAGCGCATTTTTGAGGCTAGCCATGGCATTAATGAGACTAGGGGCGACCTCTTCTCGATTCCCTCGAAATATCACCCGGTCTTCCGGTCGAACCAATCTTACTCCTTCTTATACACCTATAGGTTTCTATGCTCCTGATAACTGCCCATACCCAAGATTATATTTCGAAATCATGGATACTCTAACACACTACGCAGCCTGGTTGAAAACTTTATTCCTATCACCAACTGCTACTCTTAATCATCCTTTTCGATATCATAAGACCTGGTACCTGAACCACCAGCGCACGACCATCTTAAGGAAATGGGACTCTATCTCGTGCCTCTCGAATGGTACCGAAATAAATGAATGAGTGGCTCCCTGTCCACCAACGATAATACGATCATGATCGTAAAACTCCAAATCATACCAAGAATCACGCTCGTGTGATGCATCTCGCTCTCACAGTGGGTGAACTGTAAATATTCGGAGTCTTGCACGAAAATTAATTTCGACCAAGTCAATCTAGGGTACCGCTTCGCATCTCCCTGCTACCACGACCCTACCAGGTGTCAGACTTCCATCTTCTCGCTTAAACCACCCCCTACCACCGACCGGGACCGCCGGTGCCTGTGGTAGATGCCACCGCACCTACCCCGTATAGTCTCGCAGCCTACTAACCGTGGGACGCCCCTGGGATAAAGTGACCTTCCCCGCCCGCAATGGAACATCCCCGTCATGTTCATCCTACACCTCCGAGATGCCTCCGACATGGGGCCAAGTGACAATGGAAAAGATGATCCCAAGATTCACCAATCTCCTGGTCACAGATCGAATCCGACCGGGCTGATGCCTTCCGCCCTAAGCCTCACCGCCGGGTCCACTTCTTCCTTTCTCTACTAGACTAACTACTAGCCGGAGCACCTCTTCACCGTCTGCCGCCCTCGGAAGTTAACTGAAATCGCCCTTTCTACCTTAGTGCGTACCTCAAACTTTTCATAAAATTGTTGTTTGCTTGCTTGTTTGTGATCTTTAGTAAACACGGAAACCCGTGTCTCTACCGTGCCGCTGGAAGGACCTCGTGTCCACGCCACCTTTCCAGCGAATTACGGTGGAAAGACCTCATGTCTACATCACCATATAATGGGGCCAGAACACTAACCCTATCTACCCATAAGTATGTCGCCTCCTGTCGCCTGCACCAACATAAGTTTTAGCCCCTAATTTTAGAGCGCTGGTTTCCCATCATGCCCCTCCCCGTCTTTCTCGAGGCTCCACCCTACCGTAGTCTGTGAACAATCGTATAACTTTGATCCACTGCCACAGACCGCCACCTGTGTCCCGCGCCTTTATGGTTCTCATTGGGGCCGATTCTATCACATCTTCGATCTATGGGTGTGCTCGACATATCTCTCTGGGTGGTGCCTCCGGCATAAGTCCTAGATCGACCTTACGACCTCGCCCGCATAATGTTGTGAATTTCAGTTAAAAGATCTGACACTTTTCAATATTTGATGCACGCAGTTATTAAGAAAACAACGTAGTTGCAATAGGAAAATTATTATAAAAACAATTTATAGGAAATACCGTGGAAAACGTATAAAACAGCTTAATCTATCGCTAAACTCCGCTTCGATACTAACTTCGATTGCACTCTTCCTACCGACAGAAATCGCCAAGAACTCCACAGAATCTCCGCCAAGCTTCGCTTCGACTAACAAGTTACCGCGAAGTTGCCGCAACCGCCGAAATCGTATTCGAAAACGGTTATAAAAATTTTCTACTTTTCTATTAAAATCACACCTTTAGATTTAACAAAACCTACAAAGATAACGATCAGACTATGGTCAAGCCCAAATACACAAAATCACCCGTGATAAAAATACACTCACAATGTTTTCCAATGTCCAACTACAACAATAAAGAACCTCTGGTCCTCATCAAAATATAAGATAAGGATAAATCCAACATAATTTTATCGCAACCTGCTTTCAAACCATGCATGCATATTTTATTGCATATTTACATATACAAAATGCCACATTTTAACTTCTTTTAATGGCTTTAATTTACACCTTTATCTTATATAATCACAACACGCTTCAGACCGAGGATCTCGAAAGGTCTTTCGCCCAACACTTGCACTCCGAAAAATTATTTTAAAAACAAAACCGCGAAATAAACGCTTTACGTAGTACTATAAGTTCTAAATGCCGCTGTCGCTATTTACTCCTAATATGAAAATTTGCATGTAAATTGCAAACTCAAGCATGGTAAAACCGAAGTTTTTTGCCATGAAAAACCATTTCGAAATCAGCTTCAAAACTAGCTTCATTGAAACCTGCTTATACTGAAACCGCTCAAAATCCACTGGGCCGAAACTGCTTGAAACTATTGGCCGGCCAAAACTGCTTTCTGCAGGTTAATATCTCGAAGTGCTATACTGCAAATCAAGTACCAACCATCAGGCTCATTGAATACCTGAAGTGATGCCTTAATCCCTGGACCCCAGACTGTAGTGAACCCTAACACTACTTATGCAGGCGGTCTCTAAGTGAACACTGCGGATCTATATAGCATAATGGAACCCTGACCAAAATGCTCCTCTGCGGAGGGAACCCCTAACCAACACACTCATCGCTATGTAATTAAGTCGGGCTAACTATATACCTCGAATTCAGAGACGCACTCACTATATAAAATATCTCTTATCTAACCCCCAATCACGACTGCGCATTATAAGTACTATAATATCTCATAACCTCGCTTACGTTATCAATTAAATACATATGACTGAATGAAGTCGCGCTTATCTGGGGTGGGTTTTCATAAACCAGCCAAACTGCTTTCAACACCGAAATCGAACTTTTCACGAGTATAATAATTTGGGAGGTGTGTTTTATAAATCTATATTTTCAAAAGCACTTACAAACTTCAGAATTTAAACACTTTCGCTTTCTTTAAAATGATTTTGAGTACTCCACCTTTTTCTCGACTAATTTCTTCAAATCTTGTCAAACACTCTAGATTCTCGTCTGAGTTCAAATCGCCACACAATCCATACAGCATCTGGGTACGCCTCGCCTTAATGCCAACCCATAAAACATACATGCGCTTTCAAAGCTCGATTATATCGAACGAACCCCAATTCTAACAAAACTTTACGTATAAATCTCTATCTCGATATACCATCGTATAATACGATGTGAAATTGACCACAAAATGTCCATACACATTAAATGCCCCGTATAAAACTATCTGCTGATCAACTTTGACTCGCCGACTTTCCATAGCCTAAAAGCACCGAAACATTTCGAAATTTTATCCGACTATCCGACCATACTCCCGAAATTTCAACCCAAACCGGTCTGGTCAGTCCCTGACAGCTCCCGACTGGTCTCGAACACGACAAATACCAAAAAAATTTTAAAATTCCTAAACTCGCCCAAAAATTTCGATCGGTTTACTTAATCTTCACCTGCCTTCTAAAAATTTTTCAAGCCATTACATAGCCTTTAGGGCTTGAAATAATACAAGTAGGCAAATTTTTCTACCTTTTAAAGTTCGAATAAAAAGCGCAAAATATTTGTGATCTAGCTACAGAAATTTCTCACAGAATTAACTTCATTTCTTTCGCTTCTCCGACTGAAACTCTACTGGGCCCACTTCCGTAGAATCTAAAAAACGAAGAGAAAAATAATAAAATAATCTCCTCTCCCACTCGTTCTCCGTCCGTCTGTCTTCGTTTTGCTTTTTTATTGATTTTTCCTTCTTTTTTTTTTCTAATTATTATTCTTTTTTTTAATTATTATTATTATTTAGATAAATAATTTATATTACCTCATTAAGGTCCATTTTTGTCCCGGAAAATTTTATTTATCCTAATTGAATATTCTTTAAATATTTGTCATTTTTCGAGATTTTTCTAAAACTAAGCTAGTGCTTCACCTAAACTCGCGCCTAGAAATTCCTGCAAAATATTCGACCATCTCTGAATTTAACTTAAACTTTCCCGGGTTACTAGATTTCGAGACCTAACTTTAACGCACAAATCGCTTTATCATCCGAAATCTAGAGAATTTTCTCAGATTTCCTCGAACTATTTCAAGAATTTTTCATTATTATTATTGTCTTCAAAATTCCATAATTTATACTTTCATTCCTCCACCTTCCTTAATCAAAAGTGCCAATAATTCTTGCAATTTTATACTTCACCCCAAACCAATTTTCAAAAAATTCTATTAAGACTAAAATACTGGGCAGTTCTTTGGCATATTGACACGGCTACACATACCGTACACCTCACATGCTACAAAGATCTCTTACTCCTCAACTCGAGCCACCTTCTCAATGCTTTCTTTGGCCTCCTTCTCCCAGCGATGGGATCTTAACTCCGCTTCAGCTAAAGAAGCACTCAACGCACTGTGGTAAAAAACGGCCGACTGAGCGAAGAGTCGTGGCCTCTCCGCATCCCTCAACCTAGACTAGAATTCTTGATGCTGGTAGGTCATATTCTGGATACCGTAATGGCTTAAAAAAGAATGTATTAACAAGGCAATCAACTCTGGTAAATACCAGAAACGCTGCATACAGCTTATAAACATACCAAATTCGCCGACCGGACGGCCGCTTAAGCACGCATTAACATCTCTGGCCTTCAACTACGTCGAGCTTGTCCTTATAAGCATAGGCAGGACTGAGACGACATATTCTTCGCCTCCCGTCGCACGCCACCAAGGCATTCGGCAGGATAGATATAAATAAGTGCATGGCAAATGGGATTCGCCCCGTTAAATCCGCTCCAACGATCGGGACACCCGAGCACCTTCGCCTAGGAACCATACTTCCTCCACTGGGGAGCCTGCCCCGTGAGGAATATAAGAATTCAACAAAGAGCTTTGTCAGAAGCAATGACCTATCATACAAATGCCCGTAGATTTGCCTTGGTCTCCAAATACCAACAATTTGCTCCGGGGGAATGTCCTCTTCTCCTAAATCCATAAAGAGAGCAGTCTCCGAAGCCGACTGGCCATGAAAGCCCATCTCAGGCGAGTCCGAAACGACTATCGCCTACACATCCGAACTCTCGCCTATTGGTTGTTGACTAGCCTCACCGGTCACCTCGGGGGTAGCAGTCACCCGCTTAAAGCTAGTACCTCGTTTACGCTTCCGTGCCTCGAAGTTATGAACGAGATCAGCCATCTCGTCCTCCTCTTCTTTCTCTTCCCTAGCAGGGGGGCGGTTAGATATTGGGGAAACCTAAGGGATAAAATCTTCCACCCCCACTCCAGCGTCTTTGGTCGTTCAGGCACCCGCCTGCCCTTCTTAGATGCTTGGGGGGCAGGACAAGAACCCTTTTTCACAAAAGGGAGACGCCGGAACGGCTTACCCCCGAACAGCCCTCCTTAAATGTCAGGACAAGGTCTGGAATCCTCCTCAGCTACAAAGAAGGTTGCCTGTGCCAAGTACTAATCACTAAGATCACCAAACGTCTTGGCTCGAAAAGTCTTCGCTCGAGACCCAGCTACTTCCTGGGCTGCACCAAGAGATCAGAACAATAACGTAATGCTCTCCCTCCACTATCATTGTAGTGACGTGGAATAACTGAACAATGTAGAGATGGACCGCGACCAACTCACGAAGATTCTTCGCAGTTAAGAGAATTTCGTGATGTTGTTCCCCGCCTCGAAATCTCTAGCAACTTCTAAATTTTCTTCTTAAAGTCAGGCTTTCTCCACCCGCTTACTCGCCTACCCTCCCGCTTTTCCCAAAAAAAATATATATATATATATATATATGTGTGTGTGTGTGTGTGTGTGTGTGTGTGTGTGTGAACGTAAAGGATAGACGCGTAAAGATGCACCAACATACAGATCCCACAACTTGAATACACATGGGAATGACATTGATTAGTTCAAACCAAACGGGAGGTCAGGGGAGCCCGGGGTCTCATACCAAGGTCCTCTAACCAAGATCACACCCTTCGCCTCGGTCTTAGGAGAATCGGGCAGTCTCGTAACATATTGTAGCCGGGGGCTTTGGGTCGACATGGATAGCCAACCTCCATGTCCTAGCTTTAAGGTATAAATAAGGCAAACCTCTACCAACGAAATGTCCAGATGGTAAAGGAGGTTTAGCACGCAGATCTGCTAGATCCGAATGCACATTCGATGGATAAGAGCAGAGACGCGAGAGGCGGAACCGGCTTACTAAAGATGAAATGGGAAGCGAAGTCTGGTCAAGAGTCGCTCCTCGTGAAACACCACAATCGCTTCCTCTGCATCATGGATTTTGGCTTCTGACCGTCCTAACTCAAAATTGATATTATTGTACGACAACAGACTCAACCTCCATGGACAGAGGGAGATGAGGTCGCTACTGTAAGGCGATCCCGACCAGCCCTCTTTCTCGCACCCAAATTAACTAGTGAAAATTCTTTCTACCTTCGCCTATATCGGCAAAGGCACAACAACAAAAAGAGAGGAGTGGAATCGCTTACGCCATAATACCAAACCGGTGCATAGAATGTGAGTAGTAACTCTGGCTCAGATCGAAAGCTCCCCCAAGTTCTCGGGAGTGCTTGAAAACACCTTCATTTCCATCCGCCATCGAACATTTGCGAACTGAACACTCCAACGTTCTAAACAAAACAAGGCATACCCGGAAGAGGTAGCGTTGAAAACAAACGCCCTGAAAGACAATCAAACACGCAACGCTAATCGGAGTATCGCCAGGCTTCCTCAATGTAAGGGAAACAGGAAAATTGGGTAAATACGATGGGAACGGGTGGAATCCAATTATGACTCCCTAAGTATCAAAGGCCAGTGTTCTGTGCAGTGTATTTAAATGTCACACCACGCCTCAAGATTTGAATCCCTACGACGCTCACTTACTAAGGCATCAAGAAACAAGCGTCGTAACACCTCAAATCATGTCTTAACCGCTTGATGTAACACAAGCTTCAGTAAGTATAATAAAAGTAATATATATTTAGTTGTCCTAATACAAAATAAAGATAAAACAAAAAGTAGGAATATGCATGTTAAATTAAAAATAATAAAAAGATTCGAGGTTATCAGAAAAATATCATAAAATTGATTTGCAAATATTAGAAGAGTCGGGAGGACTAAAGTGAAATATAAAGGGAATTTAGAAGTGAGTCCTTCTACTAATTGTAGCCACACTCAATCTAACTCGATTGCACTTTGAATTCTCGATTTGACCCCTCAGAGACCAAGTTATGGTCCTTTACCGAGGTCACTCACCCAGACCGGGTTAGGCCGGCCTCGCCGCCTCTGGCCAACTAACCGGACCTAGAGTTGATTTTCGGGGTATGAAATAAAGGGAATTTAGAAGTGAGTCCCTTCTAGTAATTGTAATCTCACATCACTAACTTGGATGTTAAAGCCACTTTCTCGATTGGACCTCTCTAGACCTGTTGGTGGTCCTTTTACCGAGGCCACGCCTCACTAGATTTGGCCTGGGTCGGTCGGCGTCAGTTTCAATCAATGACCTTAGAGTTGATTTTGGGTGTAAGAATAAAGGGAATTTGGAAGTGAGTCCTTCTAAGAATTGTAGCCACATCAATGAACTGATGTTTTCATAGTTTTGAATTTCTCAATTTAGACCTCACCTAAGGCTACTTCTTTTTACTCTAAACAATTTCCACGGGGCGAGAGGTCGCATGCACTATCCTCGAAGAGGTCAAGAAACCTCATCTTCAGAAATGTTAGGTCTCAAATGCCACCAGGCCAACTCGTCATTATTGATTAATGTATTGACCTCCAACTTTGAAGGTCATAACTCCTTCGTCTCGAACTCCGGATGGTGTTCTCGACGCTATGGAAAGCCCATTGAGTCAAGAATCCATTCATATGCCCGAGGAGAATAGAAGGTGTCAAACTGGTGTTAGATCTGAGCTACTAAGGACAGCAGCTCGGTGGTGTGATCACGTACGACTCCAACTTCAAGGTCATAACTCCTTCGTCTCCAACTCCGATTCAGCGTTTCGACTCTATGGAGCTTCCATTGAGTCAAGAATCCATTCATATGCCCTCGATGAGTAATAAGTGCCAGGACTGAGGTGTTAGACCGAGTTTACCGAGGTCTAGCGCCGCTGCCCAAAGGTCGCCCATTTTGCAGTGACACACATCTCCATCCCCAACATAATCTTCTGCCCAGAACTGTTTTAACTTTATCTCCATGAGCCCATTTGGAGCCTATGAACTGTCCATGAGTTGTCTTGATGTGTCTGGGAACTATTATTTGAAGTCCTGAAAAACACAGCATCAAAATGAGGTACTGCAGCATCCATAAAGAGTTCATTTTATGAACGCTCATTATGAAATTCATAAATAGCTCATAAGCATACATGGTAAGCATAGTTATTTATGCATATAATGAGATATGAAAAATGCAAAGATATAAATAAATGATTGTATATATATCACATATGATTACCGAATGACGTGAATTATCTCGTAAATATGAGACATATAAGCACCGAATATAAAAAAATATTGATCATTAGAACCCGGGTAGAGGGATAGATGGACATGCCTATTAGAAAAACAAGTACGCAAAGATACAAGTTCCTCGGGCTATCGAGGCCCCGTTTGGTTCGAAGGACATATCTCGCTTGATCACTGGGTGGGCCCCGAAAGGGTCACACGTTCTTCAACCCTTAGATACGTCATTCACAATGATAACAAGGCTCTTCGCCCTTATAGACCACCTGCTTCACACAAATGAGTACGCCGACTCCTTATAGTTTCCCCTCGCATCCACTTTCAAGGTTTATGCGCATTACGAAACATAAAAGAAAATGATGTATATGCAAATGAAATGTGAGAATATATGACAAATTATGAGAAGCATAGCACTGCTATGCGACATAGTATATACATAGCAGAATAATAAGTAAAGTACAAGATGACATGAAAAGTATATGGAAGATGATACAAATAAACTTGTTATGAAAAGTATATATATATGAGAAATGATAATAATCAGAATGTTATCTATGTTATATGCATTTAGAGTAGAAGTGTGGGTGACCTTTTACTGGAGGTCATCCATGGAGCACTCACTAAGCGTGAAGTTTAGTACCTGTGTTCAATCCGCGTAGGTACTGTAAGAGAAACCTGAGACCCGCAACTTTACCACTCAAGAATCAAAGGCCAGACATCAATGTGCCCACTGAAGACCTTAGGTCTATTTTATATGAAATTTTGTAAACTCATGTAAATAATATTTGTAGAGATGTTGAAACACTTCCATATATGAAGCTTGTATATATTTTTGTAATCCGTCGCTACAATATAAATATGTTAATTGTTAAAGATATATGAATGAATTTATACGCAGAAAAAAATGACTTCACTCGACACCCTATGCTGAGTTTCAAAGCTGGCCAAGTGTGGGACCAAGCTCATAAGCTTCCTGGTGCCAGTGGCCTGAAGCCTCCTCAATGGACAGGTGTTGGCCGAACAACCGTTAAGTCCACCAAGAATCATGGTACGATCCACGCAGGATTCATCAAATGCCACAACTTCGGCCCTGGGCTGGAAGTTGTCCACATTGCCGACCGGGCTGAAGCCGAAAGCACCCAGAAAAATAAGGTCGCAAAACTCAAAATTCCAAGAAACACAATTTCACAATTACACCAAAAGGCTCATAATTACACAAAGAACGCCACAACTGGGCCGATCATACTTCAACAATTACATGCCCAGCGTAATGGAAAACAGCCTAAGAAAGAAGAAAAAGTGGAAGAAAAAGCACAAGAAAGATAGAAAAGTCTAATTTTAAGAGGCTGGGCAGTTAGCGATATGAAAAAGCCCCGACCACGATATCTTTTATGGTAATATGATCACACATTTTCAACAATGCCAAAGAGAAGGGACATATAAGGGGGCATATAAGGCTTGAAAATATCCCTCCAAAGCAAATTAGCACGCTCCATCACGTTCCTTGTAGCCTCCGACCGACCCCTATCAACATCACATTCAACCCATGAGCAATCGGAAAAGCATGGTACCGGCAGCGTCTAGCCATACATACCCACCAAAAACTCAAAGCCATCTAGTAGCGCAAAAGAATCCATTACCCTACAACCTTTTATATGGGTTATGAACCTGTGGGAACTCAAAAAACCCACATTAAATGTGTTACCAAAATAGAAACTCTTGAACGCGCGCACGTAGAAACGACACACAAAGATTAACAAATCCCGCTCCCAACGATAAGTGTTGTGGGACATAGATTTTTCGCTATAAGACCGATCTCCCTACCGGTAGTGGGGCACATGCAGTATTCATGGCTTTCAGTCTAACACCCTTATTCGAAGGTCCAGCAGATCATCGCCACGCGCCATACCCAAGTATCCTCACATGAACATGGATCCAACCACCCATCCGAATCCCGACTCGCACTATCCGATCACAAGAAAGGCTTGCGTGGATTTAACCCTGACACATCCTCTGCAAATACCGCTTTCAGCTGGTCATCTAATAATTTCATTGATCCCTCTCGTGAAGTCAAATCACATCCTCCCAAATTTAATCAGCATAACCGCCTAGGATGATCAAACACTTTAAGGCGCAAGATTCGACTTAATTTGCTTATCCAAAAGGAAAATGGCCGGGACGAAGCCCCCATTTCGTAAAACCAATCACCCACTCCTCTCCATAAAAAGCTAACTATCCTCCCTCCTTCACAACAAGGATAATCGCAATCAGGTGAGGTGACTCCATCAAAAGAAAAACGAATATATTGCACGCTTCATTTCTTGCTTCAACTTAAGCATCGGAGAGGCTGGGCCGCAGACACCACCTTCTGCCTTATTTGCTCTTACGCGCCCTTTCTCACAAGCAAAGCAGAATACCACACGATCCGTAGACTCGAGAATTCGAGAAACAACAGTTATTAAGTTTTTTATTTATGTATTCTTAATTTTTATAAATAAATTTTATTTTTAATCTTATATAAAATATAAATTATGTATTTATGAGTTTTTTTTTTTTTTTACATCTACCCAATTATGTATACACTAAAGTATTATGTTATTTTACAAATTTATGTTCCCGACCCCTGTTTCCTCGCACTTTAACCACTTTAGCAAACGCTTATTGGCACGTATTTATGTGTTTAATGGATCAATTCCTCAAAATTATATATATATATGATTTTTACTGCTCTTAATATAATCGCGTTTACGCCATATTCTGCGGCTGAGCCCTTCAACACGTTTAGTAAATAAATCTAACACTGCCAAGCAAATGTGATCATATTCATATCGACTGCCTAACACGTTTAATAAACGACCAATTTTAATTATTAGTATTAATTATCTAATCCCATTTAATAGATTATTTATATTAAATATAAATTATTAATTTATAATTCTATATTATTTTAAATAATAAAATTAATAAACGTATTAAAGCCTTAATATCATTAAATTATTTGCGTTAAACATAATGATTAATTATAATTTTTATTATTTTAAATAATCTTGCGATAACAAAGAATAATAAATTTATTGAAATGAAGTACAAATATCGATTAATGTTATTATTCATATTTGATTTCGGGATTGATTTAATATCATATGATCCATATATTGATATAATAAAAATACCACCCATGAACACGAATTATCCCCTTATTTCCGAGAAGATAAAGCAAAAGGAAAGGGTTAAAAGGAGTACCAAAAGTGGATTGAACTGGAACACGGAGCTGGTGTTGCTTAGAATAGAACCATGATGGACCTTGATGCTGATCATGGCCGACCCTGACCCTGGCCCAGAATCACCGCCACCACCAATTCCACCATTGTTATCACTATCTTCTCTCTTCTGAACCAGCATCCCACCCGGCCTCAGTTCCCACTCCACATCTTCTTCCCTTTTCATCTTCTCCCTCAACCCCAACAGCTTCCAAGTCAATCGTTTTCTCCCTATCACAGATCTTCACCACTCAAATTCACACCGATGAGTAAGACAACGAAGGTGAGGGTCGGCAAGAGCGCCAGCGGACTAAAAACGACCAACCTTACTTCCCGCCGTCATTGAGTGCCAGCGGATTATTTTACCATGGAATTTTCATATTCTTGAAAAATTTTGTGGGAAAAACTTTTTAGGCTAAATTCAATTAATGACAGCCATTTATCCTGTTGCCCGCCATCAGTTGTTGAAACAGCTACAAACCCCGGTTTCGTCAATCCTAAAGACCCACTTCAGCCAACATAATGTTGTTCTTACTGAAAACTTGTGTGGTGAACATTGACAAGATCAGATATCATAGAGTATTTGAGAAAACTCCACTAGATTTGCATTGATCATGATCTTCACTCAAACCCATCGATTGCCAGCTATTAAATTGATGAGAGCTTATGCTGTTAGGAGAATCTCGTGTCCACTCGCCACATATTCGATAAAAATCCAGAAGAATGTTGTTTTCTTCAATGTGTTATGATAAGAAGTTATGTGAACAACCATTTGTATGGTGGCCTGCTCCCTTATAGCTAAGAGCATGGCAGGCCGCGATCAACCCTAACTCATCGGCACACACCATTCGTATCTTCGTAACAGAGATTCATTCAAATGTCGCCCACGCCAAACAGAATAGGTTGGTCGACTAATGTTTGCGAATGGTTATCCATTTGTTACTGTCAAGAGTATTCTGTGAGTTGATTATGTCATTTCATAATGAGAGTATTCTCTATCTTCACATTCACAGAACAAACCATTACCAATGGCAATTTGATAATGCTTCGGAGGTCTGTAGAGAAATGAGTTGATGGGAATAGAAACCAGATGCCGGTACAATACATTTCATTCAAGCGCATCCAATAAGACTTACAATGCTCTCTATTGGTTAAGGAAACGTTCGCGAAGTTGGCAGCATGCGATAGAGCTTGGCTTCGGAAATGATGACCGGCAGCCACGTGAATACGTTATGCCTGCCAGCCAGTTGCCATATTTTCACAGATGGAGCCCCGCGTCAACCCGGATGCAATCAGCATGGCGGTACAGCCCGCCTGGATCAATAACAAATGGTTCGTCGGTACAATCGATACGCAGGAAGAGATCTCGCCACGACGCCGAGAATGCACGATCGAAGCAGGCGCAGGCGTGATGTTATGTTGGCAGCGTTGATCCGCCAGTTTCGGCAGATTGTTGCGTCATGGACTCAATCGATCTCTGCTTACAGCGAATGAGCCATCGCGATGCCATGGTCTCCTTCAGACGGCGACTTGGGCCTGAACCCTAATCTACCGCCTCGCTCGCCCCAGTCCGCAGCCACAGCAAATATGATCATTGACGACAAATACCACTTCAAATTAACGACCGAAGATGTAAGACAGTTCACTGGATGAGAACACTTTTACAGGTTTAAAAGGGATCTGTTATGACGCATGGCGTTAGATGATGCTTATGCTTTCATCAAAAGATGCCAATGGAGCCCAATGAAAGAGTATGGGGGGCTTTGTTGAGTGCTTGTAGGGTGTACTCTAACATGACTATCGGGCTTATCGCTGCTGATCAACTTTTCCATTTGAGTCCTGAGCAGTCAGGTTATTATGTCTTACTATCCAATATTTATGCAAAAGCAGGTAGATGGAAGGATGTAACAACGGTCAGATCAATCATGAAGACTAAAGGAATCAAGAAAATGCCTGGAGTTAGCAACTTTGAGCTTGATGGTCAGGTTCACACCTTTCTTGCCGGTGATCAATCACATCCACAGTCCAAGCAAATCTATGAAAAGCTTGATGTATTAGTAGGGAAGATGAAAGAAGCCGGCTATGTCCCTGAAACAGATTCTGCCCTTCATGATGTTGAAGAGGAGGATAAAGAATGCCACTTAGCAGTTCATAGTGAGAAGTTGGCCATTGCCTTTGCTATTCTTAATACTCCTCCTGGAACACCTATTAGGATTACTAAGAATCTTGTTTAGATTGCCATATCGCTGCTGCTTATTTCAAGATTCTCGGCGCGGGATATCACAGTTAGATACCAACGTTTCACCATTTTCACAATGGTGTTTGTTCATGTGGTGATTATTACAGGAGCCAAGTCCTCGCGGTCTCTTCCTCAGGTGCAGACATAGTCTATCCACTTTGTTAGGCATCAAAAAGTTTGAAATGGAAACATCACAGAACAAAAATAAGTTCTACGCGTTTAAACTGTTGAACTAATTAAACTTCTAGTAAAGGAGCCTAAGGATTTGGCAACAGCATACATTATATCTTATGAGTATTCCAATTCAGAACAATCGTATACTGACTTAATATATAGTTAGAGAGTATCCTTATCTCCTTTCAAGATTATTGTGCAAATTAATGTTTTTATCATTCTAACAATCTGAGTCATCAGTTTTGTTGTCTCCTATTGCTGTAACATTTTCCCTATATGTTTTGTAGATATCAGTTGCAGATTTTGTTCAGAATGGAGATGTTTCCAGTCAGGGTTTGCACTGAGTATTGAAGAATCTACAAACAAAAGCTTCAGAGGCAATTCTGTTTGTTGTTAGATAATATCCAGCGCCTACACGGAGGGATGGTTTTTCATTTTTTGGTGACTGGAGTCTTGATACCTCATGCAGAAAAGATCATAGAAAGCAGGTAGACATATCATCATACTATTGTTGACAAACTTTGCCTATGAAACTAATAGGGTCTCCCAAATCTGCCGCGCTCTCTTCAATTTTTATTTTTATTGTTATCGGTATTTTTCAGTTCAAACACTCACAAAATTAAGTACATACATGCTCATGTATATATGTTCATTCTATATTTCTGAATTAATATATAGTTGTATGTTGCAAAATGTGATTAATTAATTTGTAAGTATCTGTCAGTTGAGAAGACAGCAATAGAGTAGTGGCCTAGACAACAGTAAAAAAACTTTGATGCAACAGTCACAGTTTGATTATCAAGAGATGAGCACACTTATTCTATATATCTATCGATTTTTTATATGAGAATTTCCCTGTGGACCCCCTTTGTTTGGAGCCATAAGTGATCTTGGTCTTATTTTATGTGCTTTGTGTGCTTATCATGTGCATGTAAAACCACAATCAATCCCCCTTGAGGAGTTACTTATAAAATTTTGATGGGCTTGAAACTTTTTTATTTAGATCACTTCATGTTATTTTCTGTGATATACTAATGTTCTTTTCAGGTGGTATTTCCTTATTTTGAATTTACTTTTATGAATATTGGAAATTGATACTATTAAAGGCATGACATTTGTATTAAACACAAATCCTATAAGCTTGAGCTCATAGAAGAGTTGGTTGTTTAACATTGTGTCAAAGCTTGAGTTTGGTCTAGCAAAAGGTCCTGGTTCTGACCTCTTCTCTCGCAATTTAAATTTATTTGGCTGATTCCAAAGTCTATACAAGACTTATTTTGGTTTGATCTTCCATGTATGGCATGGGGGTCGCACGTGAGGGAGGGTGTTAAAAGCACGATATTCGTATTAAACACAAATTTTTAGGAGAGTTGGTTGTTTAACAATACATTTCAAAGCAGTTAGGAAGAAACAGAACAAATAAGAAACTAACAGACACCATGGTATATTTGAATAATATGATGAAACACAAATGGCTCGGCGAAACTAGTTAAATCAACACTTCAAGATAGGATTAACTTAAAGGGGTAAGAGATTTGCCAGTTGGTATATAGCTAATTAAAATAATTTAAATATAGTTAAGCTTCTCTAAATCGACATCAAAGTAATTTAAAATTACATCATAACACATATTATGTTATCAATTATTTTTATTTATTAAATTGTACAGAAAAATAACACTTGTCCAATTTTTATATCACCATGTGTTAGGCTTTTGTATTGGGATTGTTTGTAAAATGAGGAAAAGGATGGGACTAGTGAAGTTGTGTCTGTGGGTACCCTACAGAAAGAAAACTACAAGGCTGTGGAGGGTAGTGTGGATTTTGAGATTAGCAACCCACCAATCAGAGTTCCATACGCCACGTGTCATCCGTTACTCCATTGTTGAATACAAACAAACAAATATCAGGAATTGAATGGGAGGAGTGGTCAACCAAGTATAGAGGACAGAGCGTTTTATCTATCTTACCAATCTTTGTATGAGAATTTCTGTTGACACCTTCCTTGAGCTATAATTCATCTTGATCTTATTTTATGCTAGATGTCTGTTATTTTGTGTGCATGAACAGCACATATAACTGAAAATGGATTGAGGAAATCCTCCTTCAAGATAAGGAAAAAAGTTGAAATCTCTTATATTAGGTTGTATTTCTGTTTTGGAACCACAATTTATGCCTAATATTGGAACCTTGTAAGGTTCAAGACACTCTGGTAAGCACCTAGTTTCTATCATGTTGAAATATTTTGAGAATTAAAAAAAAAGCAGAGTGAAGATAAATTTAATCTATGCAGCATAGACAAATTATATGGATCTCCAAATGGTGGTGCTTATTTTTATAGTTTGTATTTTTTAAGACAATTAATTGTTTATTCACATTTTATTTAGCATATATGCATATACTTCTGCTCCGAACAACACAGAATATTAATACCACATTCCATACTTACAAGAGACAAGTAGCTGGACTAACTCAATGCTTTGAATTCCTAAACTGGCAGGTGGCTCACACTCTTGGAGACATAGTCCATAAAATTCTATACTCAGCCTGACTTATTACCGTTCGGGATGAGGATAAACTCAATCCTCTACTCAACAGTGAGGACAGCAACCAATCCTGGAGAGAAACCAGATAGAGACGAGATAGGTGACAGTGAAAGAGCAAATGAATTTCTCTCTGCAGAAAATGAATCATCTCAACCACCAGGAGACGACAATGGCAGTCCTACAGGGAATAAGGGAGAGGTGCATGCCCATTGAATGTTACTTATTTTTCTTGAATGAAAATGAGGTTTGACTTCGTAGAAAGAGATGAAATAGTAAGATTTCTCGCTTTTATAACAGGTAAAATAGAAGAGAGAAAAACAAGAGTTAGTGCACAAGAATTTTCAGAGGCCTGGAACTTTGTTTTTGTTTTGTTTTTTTTCTCTTATTCAAAGTATGTGGAACGGGGAAATGATAACTGTTTTTCACATTAAAATAAGTTAACAAGAAAAAGCTAAAGACATTAAGTTCATTTTACAGGACATTTGCTGGAATCAGCTAAGTGGGACTGACTGACACCAAAGCTTACAAATCTGATGACCTTCCACTATCTTAACTTTTCATGGTTAGCTTCCCATTCAAGCATGTTGTTACAACTTATAAAAAGCCTATATGTAAATGTAAATTAGTACTCATCTTCATCAAAAACTATATGCAAGCAGTCATTAACAGGGCCATCTCAAGAAATGATCGTCATCACCGGTCATCCTGAAACAAAGCCTTTGAGACTGAGCTCGAGTAAGTCCCATGATCTTGTGGGTCGTTGTCATCGCTACTTTTTCTTGGGAGTGACCGTCTCTTTGAGGACATTGGGGTCTCACATACCATGTCATAGCTTGCCCTTCGCCGGTCCTTCCTTTTTGATCGTTTCTTGTAGGAGTCTGACTTCGCTTTCACAGCATTTGGCTGCTTGGGAGCCCAAACTCTCTGCAAATCTGGAACCCAGCTCGTGAAAGATGCAAATCTGCGAGCCCTCTCTCTCCTCTCACGAGCTTTGATCAACATGCGGGCATGCTCCTCTCCCTTATTCCTGTAGGACCGCCATTGTCGCTCTCTTAGTGGGCTTTTCTTCGAGATGACTCATTTTTCTCTGCAGAGAAGAGTTCTATTTTACTCTCTCACTGTCACTCTATCTCATCTCTATCTGCTCTATCTCTCCAGGATTGGTTGCTCTCCTCACTGTTGAGTAGAGGATTGGGGGATTCATCCTCATCACCAAACGGTAGTAAGTCCATTCGAGTATAGATTTTGTGGACTATATCTCCAAGAGTGTGAGAATACCTGCCAGTTTAAGAATTCAAACATTAGTTAGTCCTACAGCTACTTGTCTTTTGTAAGTATGGAATGTGGTATTAATATTCTGTGTTGTTCAGGAAAGTATATGCATGAAGATATGATAAATAAAAATGTGAGCATAAAACAATTAATTATCTTAAAAATCACAGCTATAAAAATACTTTCCACCATTTTGGAGAGATCCATATAATTTTGTCTATGCAGTATTAGATTAAACAGCTCACTCTGCTTTTTTAAAAAAAAATTCTTGAATATATTTCAACATGATAGAAACTAGATTCTTACCAAGAATGTCTTGAACCTTACAAGGTTCCAAGATTAGGCATTGAATTGTGGTTCCAAAACAGAAATACAACCTAATATAAGAGGATTTCTACCTTTTCACTTATCTTGAATAGTACTTCTCTGATCCATTTTCAGTTATATGTCTTCGCTTATCATGCACAAAATAACAGAATCTAGCATAAAATAAGATCAAGATGAATTATAGCTCAAGGAAGGTGTCCAACAGAAATTCTCATACAAAAGATTGGTAAGATAGATAATGCTCTGTTGATTATCAGAGTTTGTGACTATTGCATTAAAGCTTCTTAGGTTGTCTAGAGTGACTATTCTTTGCTGCCTTCTCAATTAACAGACAATTACAACTTAGTAAATCACATTTCATAACTCACGACAATATATTAATTCAGAAAATTTTACATATGTACAAAAGCATGAATGCACTTGGTTTTATGTGTGTTTGAACTGAAAAATAAAAATAAAATAAAATTGTCCAGGGATCACACTGACAATTTGGGAGAAAGAGGCTCCTGGACAACAGCAATAAGAAGAGATATCTGAACAATGACCACATCCTCTGCAAAATGCTGGCTGTATAAGATGGGATCTAATAGTTTCAGTAAGTGGTTTTGTCAATTTATTATATGAGTGATATGTTTACCTGCTTTTATGATCTTCCCCACATAATTATCAAGACTCCAATCAACAAAAAAGCCTCCTCCCATATAGCACTGGATAATCTCTAAAAGCAAGCAAATTTGTACAAACTTTGTTTCATAGACTCACCTCAATACCCAGCTCAAGCCCTGAGCAAAGTATCTCCATTCTAAACAAAATCTGCAACTGATATCTAGAGCTTATTAAGGAAAATGTAACAGCAGTAGGGCATACAATTGAACTCAGCTTATTAGAATCATAAAGCAATAGTGTGCTATATGTGAATATGAAAAGTGATAGGATACTCTCTAACTAGTTTTTCTGAAGTCAATCTGGTTGATCCTGGATCAGATGATTCACAGGATGGATCATTGTTTTTGTGCTTTGCCAAATCCTTAGGCTCCTTCACAAGCAGTTTAATTAGTTCAGCAACAGCTTTAGTACCACGAGGATCATCTACTTTTAGCTCAATATTTTGACTTTCTGATGCTTCCATTTCAAACTTTTGGCATATCCAGTGGATAGATGAGCTCAGAAGCCGCTCTGCCAAAGCACCCAAGTCCACCCCATCAGATTCAATCCCCTCCTGTATCTTTCCTGAAAGAACACTGAAAAAGCTGCAAGTTTCCAAGCAATCAAAACCAGCTCCATCCTGTAATCTAGAAGCCTCAGTCAAAACATCCTTCTGAGCTGATAGAGATGACGAGATCGGTTGTTCGCTTTCTCGGTGCAACACAGTCAGCCTGTCTTGGGTTTCTTTTGGAATATCCTGATGTGGCTGGGACCCATCTGGTATGATTATGCTACTACTCAATTTCTTAATCTGTTTCATCCAGCATTTAAGAAATTTCAGCTATTGTTCACCTTCTGGGCAAAGTAAATCTCTCTCTATATAGCTCTCACATTGTGCTCAAAGGCTGCCTGGCAGAAGGAGCTCCATGAGAGGGGCTGGTGCGAATGAGAGTGCTTTTTTTTCATTTTTTGTTTGCCACTTCCTGGAGGCCCAGATTCCTGAGATGAAAAATGCCCACTTTGAGAGTCGGTGATCTCATTTGATGTAACAAAATTGTCCACCTTCGATCCACAGAAGCCATCTACCAAGTTATGAGGGTAGAATTCATTATCTATAGGAATGTGAGGGGCCTGGACCAAACAGTCAGAGGCTTGAGGAATTCCATGCACAAACCCCCCATTGCCATTGACCTTAGATACACCAGGCCCCAGTAACCCTCTTAAATGAAAACAGTATTTGCCAGAAGGGTTCAGAATTTTCTCTGCCCATCAACTCTCCTGTTTCAGTTGCTAGAATTTCCAAAGACCCTATCTGCAAAAAAATGCCAGACCAACACTTTATCTTAGTAGTTGTCCCAGAGATCCATGCACTAGAATGGGGTCAGACAAATCACAATTTTCTGTATTCATCATGTTCTGCTGCCTTAACACCCTTAGTTTTTCGTTTATTCCTTCTACAACATCCCCAAATGCTTTCCTTCATCACCACCTATATTTTGGGAATAGCAAGGATTCTGATGTATGCAAAACATTCTCATCTATGCCTAGATAACATCTTCAGATTGATCAAATCAAAGGTCACAACATTTCCATTCCAAAGAACTCCACTAACATCTGAGATCTCAATGATCAGTGTCTATGCATTTACCTTTCCAAAATTGCTACAATTGAAAGGAATACTTGAAATCCCAATCCGTGGATAAATTAACCCAAAAGGAACAAGAGCAGAGCCCAGAATAATTGTATCAGTCGAAGTAAAGCCCCAGCCCAAGTTCTTGATCCCATGCTCAAAAAACCCTCTATCCAACTTAGATTCATTTGATTCATTAGTCTCAGCTTTTCCTTCAGCACATGCTAACTCATGCTTAACATCAACCCAAGTGAAATGAATATCTCTACAAACAAATGCATCATTCACACTATCAAAAAATCCACAAAATCTCCCAGAGAATGCATCTAGATTGGTTAATAACTCGTCCTTCACTTCCACATTTATAAACTCAGATGCCCATTTCAAAGATCTATAAATTGGAGAAAACAAAACAATCAAATTCGACCTAACAACAGGCAAACCATCATGATCATGATTCGGCTTACCTAGAATATCATGAACCTGCTGCTCCCAGCATAATCATGCTAAAGCTGAATCATCGATTCAGCAGTAGCAAAGCCGTGATGAAACGAATCTGATAATTCACACACCGAGGAGAGAGAATCAGTGTTTTGGAAAGAGAAGCAAGGGGTTTCAGACAGGCAGTCTCTGAAGGAAGGTCGCGTGGATTTACCGAAGAAGGCGTGGAGCTTAGAGGAAGGAAGGCAGGTGAAAGAGAGGAGAAGAAGAGCTTGAATGTGAAAGGGGATAAAGTGAGAAAGGACAATGAGGTTTAGGCAGAGGTGAAGTGAGAGATATGGTCTAGGGTTTTGGAGGTAAAAATTATAGGGACAGGTCTATAAGGAGGACTATCTATGCGTTTGGCCAGAAATCTAGGGCTTCCGCCATGTCGTTTGCAAGAGGACTGGGCTAGGTGCGCCGGGGAAGATGTGCGCCCTGCTCTTGCCAATTCATGATTGAACTCTGCCCTCCTCTTGCCGAATTTCGCGATTGAATGATATGGCAGTGATGACTGTAGCTGGAGCAGGCTAGGTGCGCCGGGAAGATGTGCCCTCACTCTTGCCAGACTCGCCGTTGAAATCTGATACGGTAGTGATGACTGCTGGCTGGAGCAGGCTAGCATGGCTAAGAGGAATTCTGTGTAATGGGCCGGGATACGAGCGACCGAGGAGATGGATCTGCAGATCAGTCGAGAATATCATATAGAGATCATTGTCGATCTCGAAGCTCCGAATGGAGCAAGATGAATGTTCTCAAATGGATCAGGCTAACGTGAGCAGTGAGATGGACGCCAAAAGGTCCTTCGTTTGGATGGATCTTGGGTGGGGAGTTCGAGATGGAAGTTTGAACCCTGTTTGATTGTGAGGAAAATGGCGGCGGAAGAATTTTCCAGCTGACGTGAGACTATAGAAGCCTCTGGTGTGATTGCAGGCCCGAAGCTCTCGGCCCATTAAATAAAGCCCCATAAATCCATGACTACCCCAGCCTACCTTTACGGACTTATCTCACATAGTTGGCCTCTGAAGGGTGTAAAGTCGAGGTAATTTTGAGCTAGTGCTTGACTCGTATAATATTCGAATTTGGTCGAATCGAACTCAAACATCCAATATCAAAGTCTTGGCCTCTTTCATGACATGTCAGTTTTCTATTTTATTAAATCGGTCAGAGCATGGATTATTTTGAGTTGAGTTGAGTTCGGAATATGATAATTTTTAGCCCGATTCTATCTTTGTCAGATAAATTTGAGTAAAACATTATTTTTTGAGTCAAATTTTGAACAATTGAAAAAAAATTTGATCGATTCGATTAATTCGAGTTTTTAATCGAGTTATTTCATTTGACCTATAATAATACAGAGATAATTTTCGTTTTTATATTTCCAGATAATATAATATAACCTTTTCTATTTAATAAAAATTTAACTTAATTTTAAAAGGTAAAAATTATGATAAAATAATTACTTTTTTTAATGGGTGAAATCACCATAAAAACTAATAACAAAATTTTTAATATGATTTTATTATCAAAGTAAATTCTTATATCAACTAGCAAATTATATATATATATATATATATATATATATATATATATATATACTTCTGCCTATATATATATATATATAATATATATATATATATATTATTGAATATATTTATTTTTAAAGATGAGTTTTATTTGGGAATTAGTAAATTAAATATATCTAAAAAAAAGCATTCTATTTTCTTGTTTTATTGCAATAAAGAATATAAAAAAAAATCAGATTCCAACATTTTTATTAAAAATATATAAATTAATTTGAAAGAAAAAAGAAAAGACCAACTCCTCTCAATATTTATTATATTATTATTACGGTGAAATCCAATTGCAAAAATGTCAATGGGTTTTCCTGTTTCTAAACATTCAGAACGCCGTCGTTTTAGTCTTACCGTTTCGTCTCTTTCTTGAACGTTCTTCCGTTTGCCACACCACCCTCGCATCAAAACGAAGATAACGAACTGAGCTTGTCTCCCTCCAAAATCACCAAACCAAGAAAAAAAAAATCTGGAATTCCGCAAAAACATTGTATTCAACTTACAAAATCTGAAAAAGGATGTCCACCATATCTACATCCAAGTTCATTAGCATTGATGCTACATTGTTTTCTTCAAATTTCAACTATAAACCCTTGTTTTTCCCACAAATTCCCTCCAAGTTCCAGACCCAGAAAATCCCCAACTCTAGTTTTCATGCCTATCTGGCGCGGAGCTCTCCTCGGCGGCAGAGGATGAGTGGCTGAAGAAGCTTCCGGAGAAGAAGAAGCCCCTCTACTCTCACAGTCTTCCTTGTGTGGAGGCTTGGTTGAGGAATCTAGGGTTTTTTCAAAGCAAAGAGGATCGAGCTGTTTGGTTGGTGGAAAAGCCTGCGTGGCACGCCCAGCTCTCGCTCGATGTCACTGATCTCTATATCAGGTTTTTTTTTGGTGGTTTTGTGACTGGGTTTGGATGATTTCATTGGATAAGTTCATGGTATTGAAGCTGCTAATGTTGAATTTGGAAAATTTTTAATAATTTGGCAAATTTTGGCAAAATAATTTTTAGAACTGGATTTCATAATTATCTATGTTTTTAGTCCATCCATTTCCTTATCTATAGGCTGGACATTATCAATTAGTTGGAATATTCTGTTTTTTAATTTAAATGTTTCTTGCTGAATTGCAACTTGAATGAGAACAGATTGGAAAATTAGAAGTGATTTTCAATTGAAATAGGCTTAAAATCAGGCTTGAAATCAAGTTCCCTGGTATTTGGATTCTTTGAAAATGAATAGGTGGGCTAGTTTGGACTTTGGAGGAGGTTTCTTGATGCATGTTGGTCTGAGGAAATGATTGTAATTAAATAGGAAGAAGCATAGAACAGTTAGTGAAAATGTTGTTGGTGTTTCAATATTGGAAGGTTACAGAACTACCCTTTTTTGGTTAGCAAAAGAACGAGGATTGAGGAATTCGGAAAAAAGATCCCCTAGCAAGCCATTTCTCTTGAAATTTCTTGGCTGAAATTCAAGGTCATCTTCTCTTTTGGAAAGATATGTAGAAACAAAAGAGTGCTGCTAAATAACAAGAATGGATTTTCTAACTGACTTCTTCAAATTGGTGTAGGTAATATTATCCATGAATTTCCAGAGAAATAGATTTGTCCATTTGGTTTATTCCAAGAAGCAAACCATACAGTTCATGTGTTATTTAGCATTTACCTAAAGAAAGAGCTTGAATTGGAAACCTTGGCACGTACCATTTCTCAACTTGGGTCCTTATTTGTCCAATTGTGTTTGCGACTGTATGTGGGGCCGAGGGTGGAGGTGGTTTGGGTTGCACAGATTTTTGCTTGATGTTATAGACTATTGTTTGTTATGGTTCGATGGCAAACCCAACTCTGACGGGACAAAATTTTGATCCTCAGACAAGGTACCTAGCCAAAGGATCCCGTACCATCTGAAGAGGTTGTTAAGTGGTGTTGTTAGTGCACTCATGTTGCAATTAATTTTTTTCATTTCCCTTTTAATTTGCTCCACCATTTTGGATCAGGATATTATGTTTATCATGCAGGTACCTGAAGAGTGGACCAGGAAATCTGGAGAAGGATGTGGAGAGGAGATTCAGCTATGCACTGAGCAGAGAGGATATTGAGAATGCCATACTTGGAGGACCATAAGAAAAGGAGCTATGTCCAGCTTTTTTCTTTTCCCAATTTGATGCATTCATGCCCAGCTACCTCCCATCAGGTCTCTTTTTTTCCTAATATCTAGATAATAGAATCTATAGGTAGTTGTTCATTCTTCCTTCAGTTATGACACTGGCCTTCTGCTTTTCCTACTATTGAAACAGATTATTACAAATTATGGTTGTTCAGTTAAAAAAAAAAAAAAGAAGTATTTTTTTGTTGTTGTATTTTTCTATTTCCATACCCTTGAAGTTTATAGCATTAGTACTTGGTTCCTTTTTTTCCCTTTATTGCCTTTTGTTCTCATTACATTCTGATAGAAAATAATGCAGGATACAACAAAAATTGCAGATTGATTTCCCTGGTTTTGACTTGATTAAGCTTGATAAATTTAGGGTCCTGAAATTTAGGCTCATGAAAAAATACAAGACTTAGTATCTGGCATGAATTATTTAGAAATCACCCAAAAGTTGACAATATCCTATTTGATCCTGGACCAGAGTCTTATTATGGTATTTTTCATCCTGTGTACTTCTTTCCTGCGAGAACCCACTGAAAAAGTTATAATAGACGAGATTCAATATGAATCTGCAGTGTGAAAATGAGACCAGTATTCCTTGACAAGCTGCCCAAACACTGATCCTTCTTGCTCAATCAAATTTGATGGCTTGTCATATTCTACCAGTTTTCCTGGAATAAAACAAAACTTGGTGTTTAGATTATATATGGAATCTATACACTTGTAAGGAAAATACTTTTGGAGGGGGAATGAAATTCACCATCACTGATTGCAAGAACCATGGTGCAATCCATCACAGTTGGTATTCTGAGGCTACTGTGATAACAGTGCAATTTGCAAATTCAGTCCGAATGGTTTTTTGTAGAATTAAGTCTGTTGCGTTGTCAATTGATGCTGTTGCCTCATCAAGAACAAGAATTCGACTCCTCCTCAATACAGCACGACCCAAACAAAACAATTGCCTTTGCCCCATGCTCCAATTTGATCCACCTTCTGCAACTGAATTAAAGGGCTGTTCATAGTCATTTCCAAGTAAACAAGTGTACGTATGATGTGCTTAAATGTTGAGATCTTACCCATGGTGTCTAAGCCCTCTTCCTTCTCCTGAACAGTCTCTTGAAGTTGACACTTGGCAAGAACCTTTGAAAATATACAGGATAATCATTGTTTGGTTAGAAACTACAACTGTGTGGAGATAAATAACAAAAAAAATTCTTATACTAAGCATTGTTCAACCTCTGGAATATCAATGCTACTTCCTAATGTTGACCCAACTACACAAAAAGAATTGGAATAGGCACCTCCCCATACTTTTGTTCAGTAAAAAGTTTATATGAGCAGATCCATTTGAGGTCGTGAGATAGTCTCATTAAAGATAATGAAGTCTGATCTTAGGTGTTAATTGCAAACGTGAACGTAGATCATGAAGTCCAATCATGGAGATATCAAGGCCATCTACTATAATCTTCCCTGCTGTTGGCTCCACAAGGCGAAATAGAGCGCTTATGAGCGTAGTCTTTCCACTGCCAGTCCGGCCAACGATGCCAATCTTGTGCCCTCCTTCAAATATACAATCAATCCCACGAAGAACTATGGTGGCAGTTGAAGCCTGAGATCTGATCTCACAGGCCAAAGCCAGAATCTTCACATCTAAGTAATCATTAGTTTTGTGTTGAGACAGACAATACCTGCAACTTCTGAATCTCAACTTTACCCACGTCAGCCAATTTGAGCGGATATTATTTATTGCGATCAGCCACTCAGGGGCTTCACTTGGTAGTACAAACAAGCTGCTCCCCTACAGAAATGATGTGATTTTCTAGAGTGCATGTGTTTTGGATTTCGAGAACCAGGGATAGGTTTAATGATAAACCCATAAGATATTTATTCCCAATGAAACCTGGAAAAGATTGGTGGTATTTAGAAGTATCCCATATACTACAATCTCTAGTTTATAATTATTCTTTCAATTTATTTTGTCCAGTAAACCAAAGCACAAACATTGGAGTGTGCATATTATCAGAAAATGGAAACAGTAACTCTGTGCTGAAAATTAAGTACCCACCAGGGCTAGAAGTTCCTTAAGGAAGCAAACCATGCAGAGATAAAGAGAGAGAATTGTTGCAGAGAGTGTCACCAACCATTGAATCAACCACACTATTTGCTGCAAACCATGGAAGAATGGACTGGCATTTGTGTCAATTATGCAGAACCTTTGCAAAAAAATCTTCTTCTTCCTCAAATGTTTTATTACCATAGCTCCTGCTATGGATCTTAGCTGGGGATGAAATGTTGCTACTAAAGACTTGGTTGTGCCATTGATCCTCATCACCTTTTTGCAGAGGTGTAGTAGTAGCTTCTATTGATTAGACAAAAACAAATACCTTCAGGTTTGTTCAGTTAGAAAGGAAATAGCAATTGACAATAATAAAACAAGCATTCTGCCAAGACACTCCACAAGAAAATATGTTTGTATTAACTTATGGGACTTAAAAAACAATTGAGGCTTTCAAAACCATGGGCTCAAATGATATGAAAGATACCTTCCATGCATGCACCAGAAGAGTCCCGCACCCAAAACTATCAAAGATAATGCTCATGGTTGAAAATCATAAGAAGATCCATCAGTGATTCGTAAAAGTTTGTACCATCACAAACATCTGAACATGAATGGTGGATCCAGCCAAACATAGATCAAGATCTATTATATTCTCTCAACTGGACAGTCCCATCTAACACAAAATGTGTATATAATAACAATTAGTGTTTCAGAAGTCACCCATTTCAAAGGCGTCGAAGATGGCAGAATGATATGGCATATTAAAAACGGCAATTTGTGCCAGTTTTGAAAGATTCCATACTCGACTCCCGTCCCTCCGAAAAACAAAGCTCACAAAAAGACAGTCAAGTCTAAAAGAAGCTTTGAATAGCTTCAATAAATAGAGATTTTATTATTCAAACCAAGAAACCATCAAAAGAGTTCTACAGATAAACAGTTTGAAGTATGAGTTCCAATTGACAAGTAAACCGCAATATTTCTGCTGTGCGCTAATATTATATATTTCAACATTGGGAAAGTCATCCAAGCATTCTGTAATGTCAGACCAACTGCAAACACAAGGTTACAGAGGACAATTTATGAAGAGCCATAATTGTTTATTTTGATTTAGATACAGCATGTGGGTTTAAAGCCTGTGTTTTCCTATTTCTCTTCTTGCTTTATTAATTGATCATGTCCAGATGTATTAAATTTTCTCTCACTGCAGTTCCTCTGCGAAATCTCTCCAGTAGAGGCGTTTCACGAAATAAAGTGACCTCTGCAAGCCTTTCAGACCCAGCAGTCTGTTTGTGCGCATTCACGAAGTCCTGAAATTCTTGGCTTGAAGTCAGTAGCTGATGATAAGGAGCTGCATGTAGGATTTTCCCATCTGACATTAACTGTCAAAGAACCGAAACTTTTATTAAATGGTTCTGAAGAACTGACAGGTTTTATTTGATCATTCTAATCAAAAGTCACTTCCATAAATTACCAGAAAGGAAAAACGGTTCGATTCAATACGTGGGCAACCAAAGTAATAAAATATTCCCAAGTTTTAGAAAGTTAATAAGTTCAGATATAGACTAACCAAAACCGAACCAAACGCAGGAAGAAAATCAACTTGGTGGGTCACAAGTAGGACTGTCTTCCCTGATAGTGCTTCCATCACATATTCCTGCAATAATTAAGACCAGCAATTTGGTCTTTATCTTGAGCTAGTGATCAAGCAAGAAGTAAAATGTAATGGTGTTAGGAAAGTATGATTACGTTCAGTAGATTCATTGCAGTATGTGCATCAACTGCACTGAATGGGTCATCTAAGAGATATATATCGGCATCCCGATAGAGTGCACGAGCCAGTTGAATCCGCTGCTTCTGCCCACCACACTTAGATTAATTCTCTTCACCTAAGGTTCAGTGAGTTCGTCAAGTATAGGAACATCTCTGTCCTTATCAATGAGCTTCTCTCAAGTGTCATGTATCGTTGAGTATCCATTTCAGATCCGAAGAGAATATTCTCTTGTATAGTTTTTGAGTTCTAACCATGCTGTCTGGAGAAACATAAGCAATCTTCCCATCGACTTCTATCTGTGAGAAGCTAACAAAAAAGTGTGCCTGAGTACCCCTTAATGATAAATATAGTTTTTTCAATCCAGAGGCAACTGACTAAAATGAAAAGAAACAACTTAGAAGAATAATATAAACTGTGACTGTTAAGAAGAGGAGAAGCACACTGAACTTACAGTTCCCTGAGTATTAGGAACCTCCCCTAGAATTGCTGCCAGAAGGGTTGACTTGCCCGAGCCGACTTCTCCACATATAGCGACCTTTTCACCAGGTCTAACCTCAAGGTTGATGTTTCTTAGTGTTGGTTCTGATAGGATTCTCATCCCAAAAATTACCGACTCTGGATTAGAATAGAGTGATCGACATTCTCCACGCTGTGCTTCTTCTGGACATTCATCAAAAACTCCGTGCCCTCAAGAAACTGTACAATCCAGAAAGAATATTTTTGCTTGAATGTCCACATCTTATAATGATCTGTAATGTGTCTGAATAGACCTTGAACAAGCCGTAGAGTTGCTATAAAAGTGAAAACTTTGCTAGCATATAGAGGAATTCCAAGAAAATAGCAGACCCCAAAAGTGGCACCAGAGACCAGTATGGGAGATGAATAGAAGAGGAAGGAATAATATGATCTTAGGAGCTGCACCCTTGACAAGCATTTGAGCTCTACATTCCTTAAAGATTCTATCATGCCTGAAGCAGCTTTCCAGCATATAATTTCAATATCTTCATGTTCACAAGAGCCTCAGAACAAGCCTTCACCCTCTGAGCCTGTGCTGCCATGACCTTAGTCGTTAACTTGTGCTGTAATTTGGCAAGGGGCACATTGCAGAGTACGGTTAGTACTATTACCACCATGGCTGCAACTGTTGCGAACCCTACCAAAGCTGCAGTGGCCATAAAAGCGTACAGCGCAGAGCTGAAGGCTCGTTGTCCATGTCTGATGAAACCAGAAAGGGAATTCTCCAATTCTGTAAGCATCTACTGTAACATAGTTTGTTATTTCTCCTGGTGAGTGCATCATCTTAGCAGCATTAGATAATCTTAGTTGCTTCTTGTAAATGGCTGCTGTTAGAGCAGACCTTACCTTCATACCAGTAATCCTGCTCTGAAAGAACCACTGCCTTTCAGATAAGGATTCTATGATTTTCCCGAAAAAAAGTGATAAGGCCAACACACAGCCCTCAAATGTGAAATCTTTTTTTTCTTCTGCAACCTCAACAAAGACCTTCAGAACTAGAGGACCAGTCAACAGAGAGAGTGTCTTCAGCAGTGCAAAGACACCAGAAATAAAAATCTCTTTCCCATGAAATGACTGTCACAGCAAAGATTTGATGCTTAGTAGACAATTACCACTTTGTTTCTAGCTTCTTACTAAGGTTGTAAGAACTGCAATGCAAAGTTTTGTTTGATCTGCCTCACGCAACTTGTGTGCAGGCCTCTCTTCTCTAAAATCTTCGGTACCCTTCCTATTGTAAAGGAAAGCTCCATCCACTAAAATGAATTCCTATTTAAAGAATCCAGCAGTGGTAATGGAGTAGCAAAGCTACCAGAATCAGCTTCACAAAAGCTGTTGTTCCTTCCTCAGAGGAAGGTGGTGTTTGCCTCTGCTGGCTCAGTCTCCCCCATTTGCTGTTCTTATGGCTTCCTTGAAAACACATGCCAATAAAGTTGTCTAGGGAAAGAAAGAACATCCAAAGCTGCCTTGAAGAGTACTCCTTTATTGACAATGGCAGGGAAAGAGATAAAACACTGATAGTTCCTGCCAACAGGAAGGCTAAAATTATGAATAAAAAACCCAATTTGGGCTTTGAAAGTTGTTTTACCTGAAGACCTCCTCACAACTGAGCCAGATCAACCATGTGAACTGATGAAACAGAGGTGTGGTAATTCACCAATGGAGAGGCAAAACAGAGGTTTTCCTGTCTCTCTCAGTGTCCCACGTGTGTCCCCAAGGGACAGATCCCAAGACACCTGATTAAAGACAGATGTGATTTGCAGAAGAAAGCCTCAGAGGTTCCAGGATGGAAGGTGAACTCTTTATAATGTTTCTGGTCTGCAAATATTACAAACACGGCTAGTAGCAGGATATCAAAGGAAACTATGAATGCATGGTTGATACATGAGGAGGGGTTGGCGAAAACGGCAAAACTGAAACTGCATGTCTTCCTATCAGAGTCTGCACAGTTAGATTCCCCGCAAAACAGAATCCATACTTCCTCCATTTGTCTCCCCTCTCTGTTTTCTAGATCCTGTTCCTCATATACCAAAAAATAGAACATACATAAGCATACTTGTCTATTAGGATCTTAAAACAATATGAATAAAATGAAAATGGAAAGTATTGATATTGAAGTGGAAAACAACTAGTAAACTCTGAGTCCACATGCAAATGTGACAGAAAGGACATAGAGACTCCCTGCTCAAATGCAAAACTTAGGCTTAAATTATACCTTTCTTCCTTTCTTTAGAAAACCAGTAACCCCTTGTGCTCTCAAAGAAGCCCTCCAGAGCAAACTTTACCAAACAATGACAAAAGAAGTTTAAAAACACTGATTTAAAGATATGGATGAGATCTCTCGGACTAGAGAAACTTCCAAAGTTCTAAAAATTCTTCCACTTTAGTTTCAGTTTCATATATATATTTGCTTACATTCACATGCAAAATTTTTAATGAAACAATATATTTGACTCTATTTTCATCCTATTAATTTAGAGTAGCTTTGTTCTAGTCTGAATTAGCTTCCTGGAAGTTCAAAATCCCTTTTTTTTATTCGTCTGTTGGAGTAATTTTAAGCTTCTGGTTTAAAAGAGAGCTGCTCTGAAAATATGATTGCCTGTTCTCTGTAGATCTTTTTTTTTTTTTTTTTACCAAAAACCTTTACTGCAAGATGGTGGGGAATTCTGTTGCATTAACATCTCCAATCCCTTTTTGACTTCTATTCACTTTACATTACATTATCAGAAGATTTCTGTTTTGCAATGACTGGGTCTTTGATTCTCCCTGTCATCTCCTGTTCCCTTCCTACCTCTTGAACCAAGGCTTTGATTCACTGTCACCATCCCCTTCCATTTCAACTAAGCCTCCTCGAGAAAGATATCTATAATCCTCTCTTTGAATTTCTATTTACTTTATATTACCTACATTGTTTAGCATTTCGCTTTACAAGCACTCCTCAAATCTCGATCTTCCGTTCACCCATCCCCTTACCACTGAACCAAAGCCCTCAAGAAAGATATCTCTCCTAACTTCAACACTTCTAATTACTTTATATTACATTACATCAGTTAGCTTGTTCTTATAAAGGATTCAAGCAAGACTCAGACATCTCTTGTTCAATCCATCCCTACTTCTCAACCAGGGCTAGAGTCTCTGTGTTGAACCATACCCTTACCACTTAACCGCCCCAAGAAGATATTCTTAATCCTGTTTTTTAAATTGTACTCATCTTCCACGCCCAGACCACTCTAAAAAAGTGAAGTAGTCCCCATCGTCTTCTCTCTCTTTCATCTCCTCCGCCCTCCATTTCCACCACCCACCCCAGCCTCATCTTCTCCACACTAATAAAAATAAAGAAAATAGTGGGGAATAGAATCGTTATAAAGTTAACCATCCATGTCAATGCTTTTCTTTTGTGATAGTGCATCATAATGCATGATCTTCCATAAAAATAGAGCGAAGGTGGAAAGAAAACACAGAACATCTAGGCAGTTTTTAATTTTTTCAAATGTCAATTTTAAGTACTATTATCATCAAAAACAGTAACATACTTTTGAGCTTTATATAGCACACTTTAGTTTTTCTAATCGTTTTCTGGCGCGTGGGTCAACAATCCAAAATAATCAACTTTTTCCCACCCTACAGAGCTCGCCGGCCCGATTCATTGTTCTTCTAGTCACCAGCGAATTCCTTGCTGTCATTAAAAGTTTTATCCGGTCGTTAATTTTCAACCCTAACTCAGTTATCAAGTTATTAGCACAAAGAATAAATGATCATAATAAGCATACAAACAAGAAGGACAAGCATTTGAACCTATTCAATTCCTAGTATCATATTAATAGAAAGAACCAAATAAATATAGTATCACATGAGACGTCAGAATCGAACGGTCAAATGTTAAAAAATAACATGTGTGTTTAAATCACGGGTTCATGTCACAACCATGATAGGGTGTCATAGAGTTTGAAGTTTAGCTAGTTGAAAGATTTATTTTGTTCTGGCTTTCAGAAAGTAGCTTTTATTTTCCATGGATCTTGTGACAGCTAAATAGTTTGGAAACTTCACTTCATTTTTTTCCATGATTTGGTAATAACAAAACTGACATAAAGTTAATGTGAATTTAATACGATTTCATAAAAGTAATACTATGCTTCAAGATGATCTAATAATAAGCACTATCATAATGAGCAGCAGCTTATATAAGATTTATATTTTTAGCCTATAAGAAGACAAGTTTTGTCATACCTTAAACATAATTATTTTTTATAAAATCGTAGTGAATCATATATTTTGTATTTTTTATATCATCTTTACAATGAATTATTCTCAATAAACGTGGGGAAACACAAGTTTCCTAAAGAGAGCTTTCTATATGCAAAGTCCGTAGATGTAGTCTTAGTAGGTACTGCTTTCACTAAGCAAACTTCCATTTGGGGCTACAAGATCAAAAGGTGATGTTCCATGTAGAATACACGCAGAATGGCATTAACTCAGAAGCCCACGGACCGACCCATTAAAAACTCGCCGAAATGAGCTTCCGACCAAACGTTAATCAATAGTCGAAAGAACTCGTAATCCGACTAAAAGCTTCAAGGAGAAACTCGAATTTTTTGTATATAAAATTTTGTTCTTAAATATTTTTGATATTCTACTTTAGGAGTGATATAAAGTCAATAGATCTCATTTGAAAGATTTTTGTAGTGGTACTTTGTCTTTGAATTCTTATTTGGTTTAACTTTCACTTTTCCATCCCATATTGTGTATTTGGGATTGTCAAAAGGAGAGGCAATTAGGTAAAATCAAGAAAGTTTGGGGCAAAGTGCCTTAGCTTAAGTCGAAGTTTGAGCCGAGTTCGAGTTCAGCCAGTCGGTTCGACCTGAAGCTTGCGATTTGAGTTCAATTCGAGCTTCATTTTTCGTCATGAAGCTGAAAGAAGAGCTCATTTGAACTCGAGCCGACTCAGATCACAAGACGCCTAGTTCCATGCCTAGCCAATTCTCATGTTTGAACTCCCTTTCAGCATGAGCTGATTAGTTAACTGAAAAGAGTGCTGGAAATCTAAGGACATGTTTGTTTGAAAATTATTATTGAAAACAAAGTAAAATACGTAGAACACCAAACATAGAGAACACCATTTTAGTGTTCCCCTAAAACACTGTTATTTAAATTTTTATTATTTTATGTATTCTCAAAAGATTTCACAAAGCACAAAGAGGGCAATAGTAGCATTTTCAGATGTTCTTTCTCGATCCTTTATATTTCATAACAAAAAATAAGTTTTTAAAATGGTCACTAAATATGCCCTTAATATATTCAATTTAATTCTTGCTCCTTATTTTAAATAAACTCACTCTCATTGCTTTCTTTATAAAATAATTGAAAGAAAAACAGATAAAAAAATATATTAAGCTAGAAAAGAATATTTTCATCTAGGATTTATTACTTTTTCAAAAAATGGAAAGTTATATTTACAAATTTTGGGTTATTGAAGTACCACACTATTTACTGATAGATGTTCATCGTTTCAACAGATGAAAGTATAAAATGTATGAAGTATACCCTATTCCAAACCAATTTTATGTTACTATTAACTAAGTATTAAAAACAGACTCTATAAACATATACTAAAATGATTATCAACATTTTCAGCTGATTTAGGCCAGAAATGATTACAGCGATCTCTGGTGGAATAAACATATAATCATTACACCAATAGGAAGGAAATAGAACCTAAGGGATATCACCCATGCATTATCTCCATGAAATTAACAAGAACATGCATTTTTTGAGTAACTCTATGTCAAAACCTAAACTATCCTTTTATGAGTAACTGTATATATATTAAAACCTAAACTATCATTTTATGCGATGATTAGCGAACCCACTAAGCGTTGCTTCAAACGAAAAATGATTCCCCATTCTCCAAGTGATTTTAGTTTAAATATATATATATATATATATATATATATATATATATATATATATTCATTAAACCCCTCCCACGTGATTTAGCTTAAAATAAATGAAAACAAAATTTCATTAAAATTTAATCTATAGCATCTATAATGATCTTACCTTGAGTGCTCATCTTTGGGTTCTTTCTCCATCATATTTAAAATTTTTGAAAAGGTATATTGAACTGTATACAATACCTTAAAATACCTTTTGAAGAAACATTTTAATGGGGATTATTTTTTAAAGTTTATTACTTTCATGTTATTTACAGTTTAAAACAAATATTCAAAACAACAGCAAAGGATAAATAAATATGAAGTTATGACAATTTTTTTCAATAATATTATAAAAAATAATAATATATTTAATGTTAAAATTATATTTTATTTAGAAATAAATTTAATACAAAATAAATTTTATATATATATCCTTTTGCTTTTGTTTAATTTTGAATATTTTGTTTTTAAATACTAAAATCATAAAAATTTATAAAAAATAAAAATAATAATTTGATACAATAAATTATTAACATATTTTTTAATAATTTTAATTTAATTACTTGTAAATAGCAAAAATTATTCTATAAGCAATAAAACTTTAGAATTGAAAATAATCAAAATTTTATTTAAAATATGATAAACCATTTTTCTTGAATTAAAAAATCACACTTAAGATATTTGTAAATTTATCTTGATCACACGTACCTTAATAAATATAAATAGAATGTCTATTTTAATAAAATATAAAATTGATTGATCAAAAGTAATGAAATGGTTATAGATATGTGCAAATCAATTTTCCATAACAGGTGAAAATAAAATTTTTGTTTTGGACACTAAGTATTTTGTTATAATATAAGAATTGTCCCTACTAAAGACCTCGAACAAAGGGGACCCCTCCCCCATCTAAATGTCCCGTTTTTTTGCAACTTTCAAATTTTTCCACTAACTGAGTAGAAAGAGTGCAACTGGTTTGCAGAATAACTTGTTTTGCATTAAATGTATTTTTAAATAAATTGTAATTTTAACATGAAAATATATTATCATATTTTGATAATATTATTGTAAAAATAATTATAATTTCACACATTTACATACACAGTAAATCCTTCATTTTATATGTCTTCTTTAAATTAATGAAAGTTTAAAATATTTAAAATCATACCTTTTAAAGAGTAATATAAAAATTAATTTGATAAAATAAAAGTAATAACACAATCTTATTATTCTTATTTATCAAAGGAAAGCATTATTCGTATAAGTAATAAATTTTCCGAAATTAAATCTAAATGACTTTGGAGTTTCACTTTTATGTAATGGGATGGCAAGTGTTTTTTTAGTTAAAATTATGTCCCAATATTATAGGAAGCTTGTTTAACATTTTTGTTTTTATTTATTTTAAACTAAAAATAATATGGGAGGTTTGTTAATAGTTTCGTTTTTCTGTTTGAAATAAAACTAAAATCACGTGGGATGGTGAATCATTCTTTCCCTCACAGATAGTTTAGTGTTTTAAAGTTTGAAGTTTACTTCTGTCCGGTTATACAATTCAGTGCAAAGAAATAAAACCCCTCTAAACTTAAATGCGTGGGATATAGAGTTAAGAGGTTCCAGCTTAGTTTACAAAACAAATAGTTACTCAAAAAGTGCATATTTTTATTAATTTAAAGATAATGCAATAGCATTCCTTTGTTTTCACAGTGTTTTATTCACATAAATGGTGATCAACATTTTTATTTTTTTTATATTTTTGGTATCTCAACTTATTTTTGTTCACAATCAATTTTCTAAACTTTTATATATATATATATATATATATATATATATATATATATATATATATATGTTTCTTTCACTTGCATTTTCTGGTTTAATTAGATTCTACTGAAAATGAAAGGAAAAAATAGAGAAATAAGTAATTTAAAATAAAAGTAAACTTAAAATAAATATAAAATTTTTATATATTACTTTAAATTTATCTTTTCCTTTAATAAAATAGAATAATATAAATGTTTGATTATATTTTATATTTTATAGTAAAACTAGAAATGAGCAAAATTATTTTTAATTCGACTCTTCCTATCTATTGACCGGGAGCGTGCTCTGGAGTCGTTGGTCGATTCGTCGATCCCGCGCGACACGTTATCTCGCAAGAAACAAACAGAATGCAAGATTTGCGGAATGCCGAGATTCTTCTTCAAAGCGAAAGCGAGCTGGATCAACCGCATCGGGCGAGTCTGCATACCTTGCGGTAGAATGGATCGACATTTATGAGGCTAAATAGTGGTTACTTTCCTTGTTGACATGATACGATATCTCTCCCATCGGGGCGAGAGTTTCCTTCATCACAATCGACCGTTAAGGGATAATGGAGAGTCGTGATCACGAAAGATCCTTCTTCCTAATATGCGTAAGGTGGATCATGGAGACCGGACATCTTTCCTTTCATTACTGGTCTCGGGCCGCCTACATCACTTGATCACCCGCATGGCAAGCCGATTCGGGGCCCGGGATCCCGTACTTTGGCATGAGTAAGATCTCACCGTGCTTCAGCTCTTTATCGTCAATCCCTCAAATCCCTTCCCAAGGCTGACGTCGTTTAAGTTCTGGCTTCGCGCTCCTGGGCCCGCGCAGACATACTGCTTGCACCCCATCACGCTCTCCAAATTTCTCGTCAAGCAAGCTTGTGCAAGGATCGAATCGCCTCTTGACGGCTAAGGCCCCACGTACAGCGGGGATGGTTCGATCTCAAGCCACTGCCACCAAACGCCTGCGGATAATGATAGCGCTCTTTCGATTTTCATGTCTGTTTCGAATGTTGCTTCTCATATCTTTAGAAACATTCCTTACATCGTATTTTCTGCTGAGCCTCATAAGCCCTAGAGTTTTCTGATCGCGCTCATAACTCGGCTTTTGGTGCTTTCGTCAGTCCCTGTCTCCCTAGGGTCATTTCTGTTTTCCTCCTTAGCCTGGGTGTGCCTCTTTCCTTTTTTTTCGCTCCGCTTTTCCTGCCAATTCTGGTTGTTTAGTGGTTCACCTCTTCGTCGCTTTGCTCGCTCGCTTTCCATCGCTAATCATGCCTCTCCAGTCTTCTGCTTCGTTTACCGCGTATAGGAGAAGGTCGGCTGAGGAGTCCGAAGTCGAGGCGAACCGGGCAAGTGGGACTTGGTAGTCCTACCGCCGTGGTTCGTTTGGGGTCCTTTTCCACAAAGTTATCTTCCTCCACCAAAGCAAGTGGTGTAAAGAGTCGAAGCAGATTAGGTATCCCTGTGGCTCCGAATATATGAGGGCTGTCGCGAGGTTTGGCCACTTTCGCCTTATCCTGAGCTGAGCCTTCGTGACGCCGAAACCTTCACTGTTATGAACTCCTCCCGCATCCACCAACCCAGTCCCACCTTCACGTCGTATGTTGTTCCTCGCTCAAGATGGTTCGCTTTCTTCGCGCCTCGAGAATCCGGGCTTCGTTTCCCATTGCACCCCCTTCATTAAAAGCGCTCTTACAAGACTTCAATGTGTGCCCGGGGTCCCACTTCTTCTCCCAATTTTTAGGCATCTCTGGGTCAACTTTCCGATTGCTTTAGGATACACAGGTCCCTAATATAGCTCTACTGATGGATCTCTTCAGTGGTGAAAGAGGCCTCTAAGGTTGTGATATTTCAAAAACCCAGTCACCTTTAGACCTATCATTTCCGACCTCCTTCTTCCCACAAGCATTATAGCGGTCTGTTTTCGTCGGGTCAAGATTTGTAGCAGCAACCCCCCGCCTGTCATGATAGAAAGGTCAGATTCACGCATGGATCGCCCCCGAGAACTGCGCGGTTTCCTGCTTCAGTGCAGGTCGACTCTTGCAGCATGCTATGCTCACCTCGCTTGCCAGGTTGCCTTCGTGTATCCGTCCCTGACCCCCAGCTCCCGATACAGGCAAAAGCAAGAGTTTGGTGGCGCTTTCCACCCGGCGTATTCCGATCTCGATCAGCGTCGACACTCCTCACTCTTCTGGGTGTGAGCCCTCCTTGTTCCCCTTATTTGAGACTTCGCTCGCTATGGAAACCTCTCCCCGGTGGGCTCTGATGCGGCCAACTCGGTAAGAACCGTGCCCGTGTCGAAGTTGTCATGGCTGAAGAGAGCAGTTTAGAGCGTAGCAGCCTCAGCCCCGAGCGCCCCGCCAAAGATATTCCATGAGTGGCTGAAATACTCAGTCATGTTCCGCCGTTTTATGTTTTGGCCGTTATTTCATATTTAAACCATACCAGGCTCAATATATTCACATCTCCAGGTCGGCAAAGAACGCAGCTAAAAGGGTAGCTTTCTTTGAAGAATTCTCGAGCATGTGGTAAAACGGCAAAGGCGAGCCGAACGCCGCGACGCTCTTCAATCGCCGCGATCGCCCCCACCCCCACGTCGCGGACGCCCCCACCGCCGCGTAACGCCGGGCCAACATATAGTCGTCGGCAGAGTGCCGCCCGCGATGGCCCGGTCGCCCGCGACGCCAGTCGCCGCGACGCTCGCTGAAGCCTTTGCCTCAATCATTAAAAGCGTGGGACCGTAATTGTGGGGATCAAGACGAGGGATATTTGTAATCTTGGTATACTGGAAATCATACACAACGACTTTCGACCTTGGAGAAAGAGCAATATTTTGGTATTTTTCTTCTTTGGATAGCCAACATGTTTGAGAAATTATATTGGTGTTCTCATATTCGCATGTTCTAGATTTATACCTAGGTGTTGTTGAACCCCTCGTCATTGTGCCGGATTAAAGATTAGCATTATATTATTCGCTGCTTGCATTTGTTAACATCCATGAGTATATGTGAATCATTTACATGGTGATGTCCGCCAAATACATGACTCATTAGCATCCGAGATCTCGAGAGATGAAGATGCTGGCCCCAGTGATTCAAAGATATTGTGCCTTCTGCTGATTCGTAAATGTATATTCTTGATCCCGAGGGGCGGCAATAAAGGTTAGAACATTTAAGCATTTCTAGTATCGAGTCAGTAGAGATACACTCAACACTACTAGCAGAGAGCTGGAGCACACCCTCGAGAGAGGCTTGCAGCAAGATCGCAGCCATTAATAAGTTATAATAAACCGAATAATATCATATTCGTGACATAATCCATCGAGTGGCAAAGGGGGGAGACATAGACCTAGTCTCCATTATACAACAATTCATTAAGATCTATGTTGGGTTAAAACAAACGATTTAGTATTTTCAATATCAAACAGCTTAGTATCCAGATAATACTCAAAAGCCAATCTCCAGATTCAACAACACCTCTATCCCCTGTGGATCGATATCCCCGTACCTCCTATAGGTACACTATATTACTTGGGCGAATGCTGCACACTCAGCGTGACATAGGCGCATACATATATAATAATATCATCAATCACGCTTTGGCCTATCAAAGACCTCAGCTTTAGGCACTGCTCAATATGCCGCTTGCTTATGAGCTTGATCGCACGCCCAAGTTTGCGGAGGGGGCAAAGGCCGCCTTTAGTCGAGGTGTCCAGGTATAGTGTGTAGTGTCGCCACCCTCTCGTCGCAGAGGAGAGCAGTGTCTTCTCTGAAGTACTGTTTGAGCTCTGAAGCCTTCCCAGCATCCTCTATTTGGAGCCCTTCTTCTACGTTGTAACCACGCCTTCCCTCCGATGCTGGGGGAGATGTGGGAAATGATCGCTTGAGCTATGGGGCGAGACCTGCCGCCACACGCGAGCTCGCCCGCCAGGTCGCTTTCGCTTATCCTTCTGGGAACTCCAGCCATCAAGAAGGCTGGGATGTCTTGTGCGCCGAGGAGGCTAGTCTCTATCGCTCCATGGAGTCGCCTTTGTATGTCCGAGCGCCTCTTATTCGCCTCATCAAGAGAGCCATCATATCTACCAACCCCTCACCTATCTTCCTCCCGCAGCGATCACTATATAAAGAGCTTCTGCAGTGAGGTGCCGCCACCCAGCTTCGCCAAGGTCGCGAAAGCATACAAAGTTAAAGTTTCCTCCTGACCTCCGAAGGCCGAGCCGTGAGTTTCGGATACAAAGTTTCGAATCGAGGATGTCAGGAAGCATAAATCCGTCCAGTTGCTGTTCCTACCCCAGTACAGAACCGTAAGAGTTGCAGAAAGAGTCGCGGAGGGCTTAAGGTTGCTAAGGATGAGTTTGCCATGGAAACAGCGGTGCGTAGCTTCAGTCGCTGTGGAAGAGCTATGCACCAAAGTCGCCGCATCGATCTCGCCCGCCTGCAGTTTCAGTTTGCAGCTCCACAGACTTAACTCAGAAAAACTCAGCCACGCAGGATCCTCAGAGGCGTGAAGGTCGTTACCAAAGGCTTGGAAAGTAATAGCTGTTTGAGTACAGTTCAAGGTCTTACTGTCTAGATGACTCGCTTCTAAACGCCGTTATTAAGGTTTTTCCTGGTTTGGACTTCGAATTCTCGTCTTCTAATGAAGAGGAGGCTGAAGAATCCTGAGCTTGAGGTGAATAAGATGTGTAACCCCGGTGCACTCGATACCCCTGGGGCCGTTCCTCTTCCCGGTGAACCTAAGGTTCTTGCCGAGGCTAGCTCTTCCCTCTCGCTACCAAGCCGCTTCGACTTGCACGACTAGAGGCTCATAACTTAGCTCTTCATGAAGTTTTACCTCTGAATATTAGTCCCTTATAAACTTTAAGCTCATTTTGCTAAACCTTGGACGTTGTAAAGCTAACCTTGGTTTTGTTATTCTATGGGTCCGTCCTTCTACTTTCTTGGTTTTTTCGTCTTCTTCACATATGTTAGAAGTTTCGTCATCCAATCTTTAAATGGTCGGGTTTCACAAGCCAGCAGCGTCTTTCAGTCCCCAGCTGGCGAGCAGTTCCTTGAATCAGTTTAGCATAACGCCGTCATTTGCGGTCCTGGTGATGCTGCCAGCTGCAGCATCGTGATGCCGAAGCCGCAGCAGTGGTTCCTTGTCCCCAGCTATGGCGCGGTCTTCGAAGCTTTAGAAACACACCGTGATTCCCCGCGCGGAAGTCGCCGCATGTCCCGCCGCGCCGCCTCAAGCTCTGCTGGGTTCTGAACCGAGCCACATGGCTCCTTCTGCCAGCCGCAAAGCGCTCTTGAAACCGAGCTAATGCGGACTCCCAGTTGCTCGCCTGAGTTGTCGGGTTCCTAAGAACCGAGCTACTGCCCTTCGGTCGGAGACACAAAGCCTTTGAACCCGGAGCCACGCACTCCTGAGAGCACTGGCCCTCAGTTTGTTAGGTTCTAAAGATTCAGCGCATGTTCCTTCTGTGCCACCGCCTTTCGAAGTCGCCGGTTCTTACAACCGAGCTACATGACCCGCTTGAAATCGGAAGCTATATGGCTCTTTTTAAATCGAATATGAATCCTGTTGCTGGCCTTCCGGGCCTCTAGGTCTTTCAAGAACTGAGCTAAATGGCTCCTCGCTACTGCCTTCTCGAGTTGTCGGTTCTGCAATCGAGCTACATTTCGCCTCCTGGGGTTACTTCGCCTGGGGTCGTTAAGTTCTTAAGAACCGAGTTACATGGCTACTATGGCTACTCGTTTCAGTTGTCGTTCTAAGAACCTGAGCCACATGACCCTTAGTTTCAAGCTACAGCTGCAGCCCAAACCCAGCTACGCCTCCTTGCTATCCAGTTCTCGTGCTCATTCTGCCTTCCTCCTCTGGGAAGCAGTGTTTTTAACGCTGTCCGTAGACCTGGCTGACCGTTGACTTCCCAGCAACCAAGCTTCTTATAAATAACCGCCTTTCCTTCGATACATGCATATGCTATATGCCACTTGTTACTTCTACCTTCACCATGCTCAGTTTTAGTCATTTAAGTCAAGCTGGTGCCAGCAATTATTTAAGTCCAAGCCAGGCTGCCATGCAAGATGGTGTCAAGTTTGCTGTCATTGATGTCTGAGCTCAGGTTGTTCCCTAGTCCCCAAACAGCTTCATGATCCAAAAGCCAGGTGTCGCCTACGGGGCGGCCTCGTTTTGAATGCTTCAAGGTCTGCTCATGCTATACCTCTCCTGCTTTCTCCTCCTTCTTTTTCTTTTTTCCTTTCTTGTGGTTTTTGCCTTGATTGGGCATTTGCAAATTGTAATTTTCCGAGATGCAGAGAACGACTTTGTTGATTGTATCAGATCACTATGCATCTTGCAGTTTTATAATAAAAAATTATTATATATTCAGGGCATAATTGGGCCAATTTGGGTATTATTATTATTTTTTTTTTTTTTTGGAAGTTCTTAGATAATAAATATTAAATATCTTTTGAATCCTTATAGATAAACCCAAGAAAAGAGAGCACAGTGAAATGCAAAATGGGGACCTAGGGTCAATTGTAAATAAAGTTTGGATGCCCACATGGTTCAGAAGAACAAGTAAGGGGAAAATAATAGAACTGGTAAATTAGTTAGCCATGAGAGTTTAGGACCTAAATACAAAATGAAATAAAGGAAAAAAATCAAGGAAATGACATGTGTATAGGGAGCAGGGAGAAGCTTCCTTTTAAAAATACGACAAGAAGAACCCATGCGAAGAAAACAGGAAGTTAGAGTTCCATCATCTCTCTGAGATTCTTCCAAATATACCCATCAGAAATTCTGCTGTTGTTCAGTGAAGTCCTTCCATGACAAGAGCTACTATAGGTATCTTAGTCCAGACCCTTTCTCGACAAACCCATGAGGTGTCTTCCTACTTGTCTTCTTCTCAAATTCTAAGGATTGTCAAGTGCTGAACTGCCTTGCGAAGTTCGGCCACATTTTAAACCACGGAATTGTAGTGCGCAATAAGAACTTTGTATTTGATTTTTGCGCTACAGTTTTCGACGGTAGTGTGTCCTTCTAGTAATTGTAGCCACATCAATTAATCCTTGATGTTAGTTTCTCACCCCTCAGTTTGGACCTCTGTAGACTAAGTTATAGTCCTTTACTTTAAAATGTGCCCCCAAATCCAGTCTGAAAGAAAGCCTGGTCGGGCTTGTCTAGTTCTGTTCACCTCAATGCACCTAGAACTGGTTTTTGACTGTGAAATAAAGAGAATTTGGTAGTAAGTCCTTCTATATGAAATGTAGCCACATCAATGAACTTACATGAAGCTGAATTTTCACTGGACTTAGACCAAGTTATGTATGTGCTTTTTACTCTGAACAATCAAATGGGTCGATGGTAAAGATCAAATAAGTATTAATCAGTAGTGGTGGAATCCAAGCGTGGTGATCCAACGGTGGACGTCAAGCGGTGGTCGTCAAAGCGTTGGTGGAGTCCAACGTTGGTAGATCAACGTTGGTCGTCAACAGTGGTCGTCCAACAGTGGTCGTCAAACAGTGCTCGTCAAACAGTGCTCGTCAGTTCAGGTCAGCTCGTCAAAGTTGACTATGTATGACCTCCAACTTCGGAAGGTCATATCTCCTTCGTTTGAACTCCGATTTGGGTGTTCTTGGACTCTATGGAAAGCCCATGGAGTCAAGAATACATTCATATGCCTGAGGAGGGATGTTGATGTCATACCGAGGTGTTTGAATGAGCTCGTCGCGGTCTGACTCGTCGATTCAGTCAGCTCGTCGGGTTGACTACGCATGACCTCAACCCGAAGGTCATATCTCCTTAGTTTGAACTTTCGATTTGGGTGTTCTTGGACTCTGTGACCGTTGAGTTAATAATCACGTTAATATTCACGAGGAGTATAGAGATGTTTGACCGAGGTGATAGACGAGCTCACGTCAGTTCAAGGTCTGTACTCGCTGAGTTCAGGATTTGGCGTGTGACCTCCCAGCCGGAAGGTCTGCTCCCTCGTCAGACTCCGATTCGAGTGTTCTTGCACTCTATGGAAAGCCACGTTAGTCGAGAATCCATCATGTATAACCTTGTTTAAGTTTAAGAACTCATAATTACTTCGAAAAATCAATCTAACAAAACTACTATTTACACAGACATATTGTTCTTTAATGGTTTTGGAATAGGGAGGTAAACAAGGGAGAAAAGCAGCGAGATTGAGATTCCAGTTGGAATAAAAGTGCAAAAATTTTTGGGTTTGTTCTCACCCAGATCCTATTCTTGATTCAAGTTTTGCATGTTTGTTCTCGACTCTATTCTAATGTCAAGTATTTTGGGTAGTTTACGAGCATATGAAATGGTGCATGAATGAGTATATGAAATGAGTATGTGAATGTATATGAAATGAGTACATAGATTGAAGTATATCCTTGAAAGAGAATACGAAAGTGAATATGGGATTGGTATGATATTTGAAAACCGAATGAATGTGATTGATCGTCGAGGAAATGTAAAGTAGTCGGACAATTCTTGACATCTTGGGTGCATCGATATCTTAGAGATGAACGCCTGACAGGATGCAATCGATCGAGTCACGAAGGCACCGAAATTGTCGATGTCCCTTGGCGGGATGCACAAATCGGCATCCGTCATGTTGGCGTATGGCATTGAAGAAATGTCACTTGGCCAGGATGCACCCGATCGGCATCGGGTCGCGATGGCATATGGCGTTCAAGTGATCTGGCGTGTCGGGGTGCGCAAGCGTATCGTGCGATGGGAGACGAATTGTTAAAGTAATATGCGCTGCATTAGGAATAATAATAATAAAGAGTGGGATTCATCAAACGGAATCGTCGGAAGTGTGAATTGAATAGTCAAGTGAAATAACCAACATTGAGGGAAATGAGATTTTTTTATGTATATGCTTAAATCTCATAAATTAAATTGTAAAAATGAATTATTTGCATTGAAATTGCATGATGTGATTTGGTAAATTATTTAAGTGAAAGCATGCTGAAAAATAAATAGCATGAGTATTTGTTAGATTAACTAGGCGTGGTTTAATGTTAAATTCATGTAGTTACATTGAATATTGGAATAGAAGCATATATAACCACTAAGCATGAAAATGCTTAAGCGTATGAATTTTATCTATGCGCGGAGTTTCGAGTAAACGAGGAAGGAGACAAGATCGTCTTTGCCTTGATCATAGAAAATCTGTGATATAAGTGCTACTCCGTCATTTGCATATCATCTCTTGTGAACAATTGGTATTTATTTTTTTTAAAACAAAGGGTTGGCTCCCAGGAACCTTGATTTTGAATATCATCATTTTGAAAAGGCATGAATGCCTTCTTTGTAAATGTATTTTGTAAAAGTTTAAGGAGCCTAGGGTACTTGAAATTGTAAATGATTATTAGGCTTGCCCAAAGCGAAAGCATAACCATAGTAAACAAATTAATTAAACGTTTTAATAAGATAAATAAACGTCGAATGGCAAGACTCCGGTTCGAGATCATCGTCGGGTCGGGCCCGAGGATTCGGTCGCGACACTTTTGAAAAATAAAACTTAATAAAATGTAAAAATGAAAAGGTCGCAGGCGTCCACTGGGAGCCGGTTCGGACTCACCCTCTGGGTGGTCGGGCTTAGAATTAAATCCATGATGGTGTTTACGAGATAACGCAACTCCCTTGAAATAAAAGTGCAGATTTTGAAACAGGGCCTCCTTGTCTGATGTGTAATTTGCCAAGGCCCCTTCTAACCTCTTTTTTCCTTCTTTTTTTTTTTTGACGATCTGCAAGAATATTAATCAAGATGAAAATGAACACAAAGACTGTTATTAAAGTAAAACTATGAATATCTTATTAAAAGCTACAATCCGAGGTCTCTTGGTAGAATCGCCTGAGGTGTTCAGTGTTCCATGAATGTGGCAAGGTTTTTCCTTCTTCTGTTTGAAGTTCATAGTGTCTAGGTCGAACTATTCGTGATATCACGTAGGGTCCTTCCCAGTTTGGTCTTAGCTTCCCATGTGTGGGGTCTTTCCTTGCTGGCAGAAGTTTTTTTAGAACTAGGTCGTCGGGCTTAAAACTCCTGGGCTTGACCCTTTGGTCGTAATATTTTCTTTGTTTTTACGCGATAGTCCTCGGCAGCTTTAGAACACCTTGCGGCTTTTCTTCCTGGGGTCAAGGTTTAGACGGAGAATCTCTCGTTGTGTTAGGTGTTGAGAGCTCGACTCTTGGTGATTTTAATGACCTCGGCGGGGAGCCTGCAAGCCGATTGCCAAATGCTAGAGCAAATGGGGTTTCTTGAGTTGTTGATTTACGTGTAGTTCTGTATGCCCATAATACCTCGAGGAGGTATTCTACTCATTTTCCCTTTAGATTTTCCAGCTTAGTTTTTAACGCTACCTTGAGAGTCCTTATAGTGACCCGTTGGACTGCAGATGAGCCGGGGATGAATAGTAGTTCTTGATTCTAAGCTCGGCGGAGAAATCTCTGAACTTAGGGTTGTCGAACGGTTTCCCATTGTCAGATACCAAGGCTCTAGGGATTCTGAACTTGCATATTATGGAATGCCAAACAAAGTTACACACCTTTTGCTTGGTGATTATTGCTAATGGCTCGGCCTCGGCCCACTTGGTAAAGTAATCCACTCCTACAACAATAAACTTGCCTGGCCCTTCCCAGTGGTAGGGGCCCCGATATATCCCCCAGCCTACGACATTGAAAGGCCGAGGACTTGTGGTAGGGTTAGCGTCTCGGCGGAGGTAAGAGATGCAGGCATGCTCTGACGAGATCTTGCATTTTTCTAACATTTCTGTGGCGTCTTTGAGCATTGTAAGCTAATAATATCCCTGTCTTAGGGTCTTTCTTTGCCAGGTCACAGCTCAGTCATGTTCCACGGATGCCTTCATACACCTCTTTGAGCACGTAGTGGCGTCTTCCTTTCCCTACGCATTTAAGGATGGGTGTAGAGAAGCCTCGTTTATAAAGGGTCCCCCAATGAATGGTGAATCTAGCCGACCTTGTTCTGAGCTTGGATGCCTCCTTTAGATCACTTGGCAATATTCCGTTCACCGGGTAATCCTAGATGGGGTCCATCCAGTTGGGCTCAGACATTACCGGGGATACTTCTTCATTGTCGACATTCACCGAGGGTTCTAGGAGGTGCTTTCGGCCCAGGGGCCCCAGTACGTCTAGATCCTCCTGTGATATGTTGCTAGCTTTGCCAGGGCATTTGCCCGCGAATTCTCTTCCCTTGGGACATGTTTGACCTGAACCTGTATGAACTTTTTAAACAATTCTCGCACCTTTTTGAGGTAAAGGATCATTTTTTCACCCTTAGTTTCATAAGAGTCCTCTATATGTTTCACCACCAATTGGGAATCACTGCATACCTCTAGCTGGACGCCTCCATGAAATGTGGTATTAGCCCGGCTTATGACAAAGATCGTAATCCGCCAAGTATCGAGGCTTGAACCGGACCGAGTGCGATTCGACGCCAACCCATTCCGTGGAGGTCGGAACTCAAACTTCGCACCGCTCTCGACCGGGCAAATTCCATTCACTGACAACCTCCGTGATGGGTAAGTCGGGCGCCAGAACGAGTAGTCAGCTGGGCTTTGTCAGGTATTTGATGTGGTGAATCCATGATGAATATGCCAAACCCGCCATTCGACCCTCTCCTCGGGCTTATATCCGATGTTGAACTCGCCAAATTTACGGCCCATTTTTATTAGTCCTTCCGAGGTCTCGTCTCAGGCAATTCTTGTTTCATTGGGTGTTCCGTTGGGATTTCATTAGTGTGAGCCTGGAAATATGGTTGAAGCCTCCCGCAAGTGGTCACCGCGAGATTAGTTTCCTCCATCTGACATCTTTCCCTCCGCTCCCCGGTAGCCCCACTGGCGCACAGACCAATACATTCTATCTCGCTCTCCGAATTAAGGCTGGGCTAGCTTGAGAACCAAACGACCAGATAAAGGGTGTTGGAGTTCCCAAGGGCTACTGCGACGGGATGGCAGCTCGTGCAAGTTTTTAGCACCGAGAACCCTTCTTCTCATCACATCCCAAAGGAAGGCTTTTTCAACCCGAAAAGCAGTGCGCCGGCACTCACGCTGGATCTAGATACAAAGCGCCTCAAAGCAAAGCCTATTCTCCCGCTTAAACATCAATTTCTTTCGTGTTCATACGCTACATGTCTAGAAAGCACGACTTTTATCTTATCCGACTTCGCCATTCCCCGACAATGACTACGAAACCCAAGAGCCTGACCGGTATCTGGTTTATCACTCTACTTTAACTTCACGTTATGGGCTTTTTAGACCTGGAACGACTTTAGGTGGGCTACGTGGAGCTCCGCCTTTTATCCATGCCAAAGTTACATCCGACAATAAGCAATCCTGGTTTTTGTCCATATCTATGGTAGCCCAAATTACAACCTTTGAAAATTCCTCTGGCATGACTTGAATTAGAACGTCATATGAGACAAAGTCCCTTAGATAGTAATGAGAGACTTCAACTCAGTCTCCAACCTGGATGAAACGTCCAACCCCTCAACCTTTGAGCAGAGATAAAGTATGGGTTTCAATTCCTGGATTTTTGACCATGGCCTTTTTTTTTTGGGCTATTTAGGGCCTAAATTTTCTTGGACAAGAGGGAACTCACCCCAAACTTTCAAAGGAGCCCGTCTGGACCGAGCTCTCTATAACACGGAATGGAGTCTCTACTTCCCTTATGCAAGAGTCAAGATACTCCTTAAGCTCAATTCAGACCACTCCCTGGTGCTTATCAAACTTGTTGGCAAGACTGCCATTCCCCCTTCTCGTATGTTTTGCTTCCAAGCAACATAGCTTACCCACCTAGGCTTCCACCAGTTTGTCAAAGATCATCAGGACATCTCTTCCACTCTTACATGGAACAACAAATTCCTAGCCACCAAACTTCAACAATGGAGCAAAGATCATTTTGGGCTCAAAGAGAAACGAAAGAAGAGACTCTCGGCCAGAATTTCTGTTATACAGACAACACTTTCCAACTCGGGCAATGATCACTTAAGAAAATTAGAATATAAACTCCAACGTGAGCTAGAGATTACTCTCAACCAGGAAGAATTGCTCTGGTTCCAACGTTCAAGAGAGGACTGGATAAGCTCAAGTGATCAAAATACTAGATTTTATCACGTTGCCACTTATGTCAAGAATTGCAATAAAAGAATTGATGGGTTATTTAATGATAGAGGTGAGGGGATTACTAACACTACTGCCCTTGAGACGTTGGCACAAGAATATTTTACACACTTGTTCAAGAAGGAGGGCTCTACTACAAGCTCAGCTGCTGCCCCTAGTGGCTTTCCCAGTCTCAGTGAGGACCTTAAACAGGTAATCCATAAACCTTTTACCAAATATGAGATAAAAAAGGCGCTTTTCGACATGGCCCCCTATAAGGCTCTAGGTATTGACGGCTTTCATGCTGATTTCTTCCAAAAAACCTGGGAAACAGTTGGGGACTCCCTTTGCAACTTTGTCCTTCATTTTCTTAATTTAGGCTATCTTCTGGAAGGCGCTAATGACACCCTCCTAGTGCTCATTCATAAGGTGAAAAATCCAAATAATAACACCCAAATGCGGCCGATTAGTCTATGCAACGTTGGGTATAACGTAATCACCAAAACCATAACCAACATGCTTAATTAGGAGATCATGCCCAACATAATTGCCCAGAATCAAAGTAGCTTTGTTCCCAGGAGGTAGATAACGAATAACATTCTCATTTACCAAGAAGTGCTCCACTCTATGTGCTTTCGGAAAAAAGGAAAAAGGATCATGTTGATGAAGGTGGATCTAGAAAAAGCCTATGACAGGCTTGACTGGGGATTCATAAAAGATACGCTTGAGAACGCGAGACTCCTTGACACTTGGATTTGGAATATCATGCAATGTATTGAAACAATGAGAATGTTTATAGTTTGGAATGGGAAGAATCTTGATTGGTTCAAACCAACCAGAGGAATCAGACAAGGCGATGTGATTAGTTCGTACCTATTCGTCATGGGCATGGAAAGAGTGGGACACCTCATTAAGCATGCAGTGAGCGAAGGGAGATGGAAACCTATAAAACTATCCCAAGTATGGGCCACTTATATCTCATATGTTTTTTGTTGATGACTTACTTCTCTTTGCAGAGGCTACAACAGATCAAATAGAGGTGATCATGGACTGTTTGGATAAATTTTGCGACTTTTTAGAGCAAAGAGTAAGTTGTCCCAAATCTAGCATAACTTTCTCCATCGGGATTGATGCTGAAGTGGCCACTAGAATCTCAAATATATCAAAGATCCTAGTTACTAATAGCCTAGAAAGGCATCTTGGAATCCCTTCCATCATGGGAAGAGTCAACTACGGGAAATTTAAACATATCTTAGAACGCATGGAAGGGAGGCTTGAAGGTTGGAAAGCGAAGAACCTTACCCTGACAAGAAGAGTAGTACTTGTGAAATCTGTGTTGGCATCAACCCCTATCTACATGATGCAGTCCACCCTCTTGTCCAAGATGCTGTGTAACACCATTGATAGGAAAATCTATACTTTCATATGGAGTGGACCTTAGTCAAGGAGACGTTTCCACCTGGTAAGATGGGAGATTGTGATGAGAAGAAAAGCAAATGGGGGGCTCGGGATTAAAAGCATGCAGAATATCACTTGGCTTTCATGGCCAAGTTAGGGTGGAGATTATTGATTGAGTACAACGAGATTTGGGCAAAGGTTCTTAGCACTAAATATATTCTTGGCAAGGTCTCTCCAGATAAATTGTTGAAGAAAAGAGGATCCTCCAATGCTTGGCAAGGTATTGCTGCAACATGCCCCCTTATTAATACAGGTTTGAAGGCTAAGGTGTATAATGGGAAAGAAACACTATTTTGGAGAGATAAGTGGCTAGGGGACTCTCCCCTTTTAGGTTCTCCCCTTACCAACATCTCTTTGTCGGAGCCCTATAAATGTGTGAAAGCCTATTGGAATCATGGATCAGGCTAGCGTTGGAATGTACTCCACGGTTTGCTTCCACATCAATACCTGAGACGACTGAATACGACCAGTATCCAAGTAGATGATAACGAGCGGGAGGCTACTTGTTAGGGGTTAAGTAGTAACATAAAGTTTTCCCTTTCTTTGGCAACAACCTTAATGCCTCCAGCAACAGCTGTTATTGATGCCACTTGGAGCAGGATTTGGAAACTCCATATCCCTTAAAAGATGCGGCAATTTATTGGGCTAGTTTATCACGAAAGAATTCTAACCAATTTGGAGAGGAAACGGAGGAGATTCAAGAAGGATCTTAGTTGCCCTTTTTGTACTGAAGTTAATGAGGATCTAGACCACCTCTTTAGAAAGTGTACCAAGGTTATCCTTGTTTGGAAGTATGTAGCTGACAACATAACAAAGATTCTTGGGCCAGCTTGTCATTCAAAGATTGGGTGAGATGAAATTTAAAGAGTAAGGTGCATGGGAATAAGGGTACCTGGAAGGAAAGCTTTCCCGTGTGTCTTTGGCTAATTTGGAGATGGAGGAATGATGTAAGTTTCAATGGGAAAGAGATAAGCCTAAACAGAAAGGTGGCCTAGATTGCTTCATATATTTAGGAGATCACGTCAGCCTTTTCAAACCAAGCTATTGCTTGCTGGGGAGAGCTTAAGTTCAAAATGAATTGGATATGGTGGAGACACCCTCCTCTAGGGTGGGTGAAACTAAACGTCAACGGAAGCACTTTAAAGGAGTCAAGGACAACAAGGGCAGGAGGAACTATCAGAGATGCAATAGGAAGATGGATAACCGAGTTCATTGCTTAACTCGGAGATTGCTCGATTGAGGTTGCAGAGACGTGGGCTTTAATGCATGGCTTGAAGATGGCGTGGGATTTTGGTATAAAGAAATGCATCATTGAAATGGACTCCTTAACAGTCCTCAATTGGATTAAAGGGTGGATGAGGTATTTTGCTCCTGATAGGGGTGAATCATATTAGCATTTATAGCGTGTTTCTTGTGTGTTTATGTAACCTAAATGCTAGATTCACCCCCTTACTCGCATTACTCTAATCCTCTATCCGTGTGAGCTTTGTGGTGGTCTTGAAAGTAAAGCAAGCAAAGATGAGCGCAAAAAGAGCAAGAAAGGAGAACCTGCACCAGAGGCACTTATTCGGCAAGGCAAAGAGAGAGCTTCGCCAAGGCGAAGCTAAAATGAAGAAATTGAAGGCCTCGGGTTCGTCGAGGTGAAGAAGACCATCGTTGAGGCGAAGGAAGACCCTTTTAATAGTTACCACATGTCTTTGCCAAGGCGAAGGACACTTCGCCAAGGCGAAGGATGTCGGGTTTGGGACAAAAATTGCTTTGTAAAGTGACATTTGGAAGTTTACCATTGGAACTTGATTTTCATTCCCTAATATTTCACAATTGATAAAAGCAATTTGACTTAATCAAAGAAGTCTAGGAAATTAGGAATGCCTAGTAATTAGATGGAATTTCATTAGGAGGGAGACTATCTAACCTTATGTGGATGATCAGAATGGACCAAAGGGGATCGATCTCGGCATAATTTGCGAATTTCACGGTAATGGACCGAAAGGTGACAAATGGAAATTCTAAGGACCGATTCATCAGAACAAGTAACGACATTTGACCTGCATTGACCTAGTTGAGAATATGGATTAGAGAAATTGAGTTAGACTGGAAGCAGAGAATCCTATACGAGTTCCTGCACACAAGAGCATCTTCACTTAATTAGCACTTAATGAGCATAAGCCATAAATGCACCAATGGAAGCTACCAACCCTAGTGTTATTCTTTAACGTTTTTCTTACAACTTAATCCAACAACTTGCTAATCCTTTAGAGTAGATTTTTAGTTTAACTTAGTTTCGCTTTAATGTTAAATCAATCATAACTCGGTTTAATTTATTAAAGAGGAATTCACTTAGTAGCCAGGGTAATTTAATCTCACTTAAACCATCTCTTCTCTATGGTATGACATACTAGTTTCACTTGAAACCACTATATTACTTGTGATCCACTTACGAATTGAAAAATAGTTTAACCAACTTTAGTATAAATAAAAACAATCAGAATAACTCCACAGAATTTGGTGCATAAATGCCAAGAATGGCTCAAACGTATCTAGTGAGTCTCCCCTCAGTTTGTGTATAGAGAAGATAATTAAGTTACAGACTTATTGGCTAAACTCTTCCTCATAACACAATACGAAGAGACCAAAATTTGGTATACCCTTATGAGAGTTTGGTTGAAGTTCTTCGTTAGAATGCTAAAGGGACAACGAAGCCAAGTAGTGTTTTTGACACTATGCTGGGGTCGTGGGATTTCCCTTCCTCTAGATAAAAAAAAACCCAACTAAAACATAAATACCTAAAATAATTAAAATAAATTCTTTGCTTAGCCTCGAAGTCATCAAAAAGGTTGGGCGTGTAACATCTTGTCTGGTATGTTTCTGGATGAAAAGGGGCGTTTTAGGGTTTTAAACATTGTATGGACGTAGGGGACGTTTGGTGGCAGAGAAAACAGAGGAAAAGTAAGGAAATTATGTTCTGGTTCTTGCGGTTTATGTTGTTTGGTCTTTATTAGGAGGGAGAACTCACCTTTAATAACGCAAGTAGTTTTATCAAGTTTTATTGTGTGGTGGTCTCTCTTCTTTTGGTCCCGTATGGGTTTATTTTTCCCTGCATCCAAATTGATATTTTTGAATGTAGTGTTGAAAGTGAGGGTTTTATTGTCCTCCTATATTTGGTCTTATTCATGTTTGGTTTCTGCGAAATTTATTGGAGGAGAAAATAAATTAAAAAAAAAGGGAACTTCTTTCTCTTTGAGAGTTAGAGTTTTATAGTTCTGATTTTTGGCAGTAATAGTTTTGATTTGTGTTTTTGGAAACCAGGTTGCTGAATTCAGAATAGATGAGATAAGTTGGGTATCGAACATGGGAAGTGACGATGAAAGGTTGAGGATCAATTTGAAGGAAATGATAGATGAAGCCATGGAATGTGAAGTTAACTGTGAGAAAGGGGTTGAAGATTATGAAAGTAGGTGCTGTGAAATGGGAGAGAAGTGTAAGACTAAAGACAGGGCAATGATGTTGGAATTGGAGATTGAGAAGAAAAAGAGGAGTATGAGCGTTTCAGACTAAATTTAGGGCACTAGAGGTTGAAAAGGCTGCAATTGAGGACGAGCTTAGGGCTTTGAAGAGAAGGATGGGAGTTAAAGAGCATAGGACACATACTGAAGACAGGAACGGGGTAGATTGTGGAAGAAAACAGGGGACTGAAGGAGTTACTGATTTGACGGAGGAGAACGATGAGGAAGAAAAGATTGTTCAGATTACAATCGAGAATAGTATTTTGGAAATTGAGAAGATCAGAGCTGAGAGTGAGGCAGAGACTTGGAAGAACAAATATGTGGCATTGCAGTCATGGGTATTGCAGCTGGAAAAGAGTTTGGCCTTAAGGGACGGGCAAAATCCACTGAGTGGAATGGTAAACTTGGAGTTGGGTTTGTTAAATGTGGATTCTCATGGAGGAATTGAGACCAAGGAAGTAAATGACACAGTTAAGGCTAAGGATGGTCCTGATGCGGCGGCAGCTTGATTGTCTGCAAACCAAAAGGCAAATGATGCATCATGATAAACCCTTAACTGCAAACACTCTCGGTAAATCCCCGGTAAGAGAATTGTGCCTAAAGTGCTGTACTATCTTCCTGTTCTAACTATTCGCTTGGGTTTGACCTATGCTATCTTCTTTACAAACAATTTCTAGAATGATAAGTTCAACACTTAATAGCGTCTTCTTAAATTTTATTGGTATAATAGTTTATCATCGTCTTTCCCTTGAACTATTTTTAATGTATTCGCTTACATTGAGTAGCCCATAAGAAAAATATACATTATAAAATGGGTGGTCATCACTATCCCTGTGGAAGCTGTTTGAGTGGCAACAATTTGTCTCCTTCTTCATGTTCTTGGTTGTGTTGCAGGTACACCTTCTATTGATACCCAAAAGAAATCCATTCATTTAGATGATGGAGTGGAATATGGTCATCGAGTTAGGAAACAATTGTCTTTTGACAAGAAGTTCTCCAACAAAAATATGGCTCCACCCGCTCCTGCTTCTGTTGGAGTCATTCATATCAGTGACAATGATGATGAACCAGGTATTACCAATATCAAGATGCCTACTCCTGAGATCCAGGGAATTAATACTGTTGATCTTGCATTAGGAATAACTCTGGGTGATGGAAAAGAAATGACATCCGGGAACAGTTTGGAGAAGACAATTTCATACAAAAGTGATGGGGAAGATTTCAGTGGCTGCCAGGGGAATATCCTATTTGTTTCTACACCCAAAAGAAAAAAACATCATGCTATAGTTACTAGTGATAGTGAAAGTGATGATGATGATAATGGCGAGAAAGTTCCAATCCGTAAATTCAAGAGGTTGTGTTTGGGAGAGTTGATTTGTGATCCCACTAGCTCTCAGCTGAATAGCCGTTCAATGGGTGCTGCTGTTTCTGGCATTGACTCTGTCAGGGAATCTGCAACCCCTCCAAAACGGCATCTAATGACTTTGAGAGAACGTGAGAAAAAAGGTCTGACAGAAACAAATTCTGCAAGTGCTTTGAATGCTAGAGAAACTGAAAATCATTCAGAAAACCTTGCCAATGAGGATTTTGAAGATAGCGAACCGGAAGAGGTAGGGTCAGATAGTGAGGGTGAAAGCTTGGGTGGATTTATTGTCAATGACTCTGAAGTTTCTGGAGGTGATGGTGCTTCTAGTGAATCAGAAGAAGAATCAGATAGTAATGTGGACTTTGTTGACATTATATCTAGAATCCGAAGGAACGGTGATAAGAAATCAAAGTTCGAGTTTGAGGCAGACATGCTTGCTGCTTTCGGTAAGGATCCTGAATTGTGCATGAGGGCTGTATGTGCTCTCTATCGGCAGCAAACCTCCGAAGAGAAAACAGTTAAGGAAACAATATACTCCAACCAGAGAGGCTTTAGTCAATGTGATGCACAAAGGTATGGTTTTAAACTTTTGAAGGCTTAACATTAACATAGTTGTTTCGTCATTCATATGTTCCCTCGATCAATGAACTTGGCTCACCTGATTTTTGTGCATAATATTGTCATTCATATTGTATATACATAACATTTGGATGAAATTGTCTGACGCCCCAAAAACCGGGGATCCCTTTGACAACCCGTTAACCCGCGGAATTCTTGTGGATTTCGGGTGACCCGATACTATGCTGTTGTGTCCAGTTTATCGGGATCCATATTTTCACAAAAAATCGAGTAGATTGTTCTTTGTTCGGGGAGCTTTACCCAACATATAACCTGTATAACCATAACCCATCCAGGATCTCAACAGAAGTAGTAATGATTACACAAGGTTCATATGTCCATATCCCCAATATACAGCTATATCACAACTACTCGTGGATACCGAGTTACTTGGCACCACCTCAATACATCCCTTTACCAGGATTCATTCATTCACATTCAAATCTAAAATATGAAAGTAAAACACTTGATTACAACCTGTAAGAGTCCGATCACGACCCTCTTTCCATAATTACATACTCGACTATTTAGACAATAGTCCCAAAAGAATTTAATTACAATTCTTTTATATAAAATACTTTTTACAAAAGTAATATCAAGGTCACTCATCGGCCTTCTTCATAATCACAAATTGAGTCACATTCCCTCAGACACTACTAGACCTTAAAAGGGGGTCCCACAATTTGTAAGTGAGCAATGCCTGGGTGAGAAAAATTCTCCTATAAGGGCTACTCCCCGCCTAAATGCACATGCAATGACGTACGTAAAACATCAAATCATATTTCATATAAATAATGCAATCCTATATAGAATGTTCTGTGTCATGCATGAGATGAGACTCCTCATGCCCACAACTCGAGTCTCGACCGACTCCCTCACACCTGCAACGCCAAGTGTGAAAAACCAGCCATTGGTGTTTCACCCAATGACTTACACCATTGGAGAACTCTCAAGTTTTAATTTATCAAATCCCGTGTGTATATTTGGGTTGCGAATTTCCGGGGTGTCATTGGAGGCTTCGCACGCCTTTCGACATTTTTGCGAACTTTCATCACGGACATATGTTCGACAAGAATAAAATTTTTGGGCCTTTCACCATTGTGGTAAATCGTCCCATCTTGCCTCACCCAAACACATGATTTATTATTGCCATTTGCTTTACCCAACCGTGAGTCTCACTTGACGCTTTCCTATTTCAGCTCATCATACATTCATCGCTAACGGTGAATATCAGCATCATGCACACACACCCGACTGACGTTGATGTTCAGTAGACATATGAAATGCAATCATGCCATTTCATGCAATGTCATGCTACATACAACATTTATAAATTCCAGATAATTATATTTCATATATAATTATTTATTACAATTTAATGTTAATATATCACACAAACACATATTAACATGATTTTTTTCACACAACAAAGATGTTATTTATTTTTTCGAACAATAACAAAAATGACCCAAATCTCTGACCTAAATAAACAGGCACCTCTCGGTCCTTTCACGACTACGAACCATTTTTGGTTCCATTCAAGCCACGAATCACCGTGGATACCAAAACATATTAACAAACCCGAGACTCATCCCGATAAAAACAACATGTTATTCAATTTTTTTTTACAATAACACATAAAAAACAGCACACACAAACTAAAATCGGGCCTCTGACCGCCGAAACATTCCCGAAAAATCCAAATGATTGTCCGAAAAACAACTCGAAAATTCAACCCGGACTGCCTGTTAACCAAAATTCAATATTCAATCCCAAAATCTTAACTAAATTACACTACAATACGCCAAGAAAACCTATTTCATTAAATGACTTTTTGTGCTAGAAAGAATCAGTGAAAATTCCACCCATTGTTAATTTGACGAAACTATAGACGGTACCCATGCAACTCTTGACAAGGTCGACCACTCCCGCTTCTTTTGCTTCGACGAAACCACAAACCCTATTTTCAGAAATCTTAGAGAGAAGCTCTAACTTCCTAAAACTTTTTTTCCTCCCCTTCTATGCACCTCCGTTTGCTCCAAAACGCGCCCTCCTTCGGCTTCGACTTTTCTTTTTCCTTCCTTATCTTATTTTCCTTTTTATTTTTATTTTTTATTTATTTTTATTTTTAAATTTGGACATATGGCTCACATTGTGCCATGTGTCGATCACTCATTCAGATCTGTTTCTACCCCAAAACAATTTATTTTAACTGAACTTAACTTAGCGTTTCATTTTCTCGCCTCATATATTTTCGTGAAAATCTTGCCCCGGTGAAATAATGACGACTGGTCATCACCTAAAATCAGAAATATTCCGACCGCTTTTAATCGATGAAACTTTTCCTGCAACTGACGCCGCGGCACAATTCAACCACGCACTGCTTCATCATCCGAGATCTGCACTTTCTAAGATTTCTTGAACCATTCTGACAATTATTAATTTTCCATTTTTCCTGAAAAATACTAATTTTTTCGGGTTTTACATTCTTCCCCTCTTAATAGAATTTCATCCCCGAAATTCACACATACTAGCACACACAAACACATGCATATGTAGTAATATTTAATGCCAAATATTAGACCACACACCTTCGTCCTCAAATAGGAAAGGATAGGTAGCCCGCATAGTGTTCTCGCGTTCTCACGTTGCCTCCTCCACTCCTCGGTGTTGCCATAGCACTTTTACTAGCCGCACGGTCTTTTGTCGCAAAACCTAATCCCGGCTATCCATGACACGCACCGATCCCTCCTCGAGGGTCCCATCTATATTAATAACAATCTCCTCCCAATTCATTACATGAGCTGAATTTGGAGTATACTTCCGGAGCATGGAGACATAGAACATCTCATGGACACCTGATACACTCGGTGGTAACATCAACTCCGTATGCAACCTGTATTCAATCTCTCTCGAGTAGACCTCAGCGGGTCCGATGTACCCCTGCGTTTTCCCGGTCACGAACCCGACCATTCCTCTTGCATCACTCAAAAAGACGGATCACCCACCTCAACTCTACATAGTCGACAGCTCAGCTGCGTACTTCGCCGGATCTGAGCCGGTAAGAAGACGCTCGTGATCAAACCGACCTTCTATGTCTCTAATCGAATCCGGACCAACAATGGAACTCTCTCCCACCTCTGTCCAACAAATTGCGGATCGACATGGCCTCCCATATAAAGCCTCATAGGGTGTCATCTGTATACTCACTTGATAACTGTTGTTGTAAGCGAATTCCACTAAGGGTAAGTGCTCCTCCCAGCTATCCTTAAGATCCAGGACGCATGCTCAAAGATTTCTCTAAAATCAGACGGTCATTTCCATCGACCATCTCTGTCTACCTGGGATGAAACGCAAAGGCTCATCATCAATCCAGGTCTCATGGCCTTTGGAAACTTCTTCCAAAAGTGTGTCAGACCTGGGTCCCCTGCTCGACACGTATAGAGACTCCAGCACCCATGTAGCTCCGACACTAATATACAATCGATGCACTCCTTCAGAAGGTCATCCGCAATGCTAGAAAATGTGCCAACTTAGTGAGCTGGTCCACAGCCACCTACACCGCATCCTGTCTCTGCGGTGTCTATGGCAAGTGGGTTACAAAGTCCATCGTGACATGCATCCACTTCCACTCCGCTACCTAACTACCGGCGAGCCTTGGCTGGGCTTCGACGCCACCTTGACTACTGGACACGTGAGACATCGCCGAACAAAATCTCCAAACTGGCCTCACTTCATCCCGTCCACATTATCACAATGAAGATCATGGTACATCTTCGTACACTGATGCAATCGTAAATCGAGCATGGAACTCCCTGAGAATCTCCTCTCGCAAAGTAGTCAACTGGGGGACCACAACCTGTCCCTTATACCGAAGACTACCATTTATGTGGATACTCGCTTCTTCACCCGTGACCACGTGCATTCGATCCCCGATTGACGATATCTCTACGTCCCGCCCCACTCAATCACCCCATTTAGCAGGACGCGCGAGTCACCAAACCCTAACGCCCGAGCCCCGATCACTATATTGCAGCCTTAAACCATCCCATACCGGGAAGATTCGCCACTTCCGAGAAGCTACACCTGAAGCCGCGACTCGTGACTTCCGACCGAAAGCGCATCGCCCACCACATTCGCCCCTCGACGGGTAATGCAAAGTGAAGTCATAATCCTCGTATACTCCATCCATCCGCGCTTGCCTCATGTCGAGGTCCCGTCGTGTGACAACATACTCAGACTTCGTGGTGTGAGAAAAATACTTCAACCGTTTCACCATACTAATAATGACGCTCAAATCTTTAAGGCAAAGCACAATTGCCGCCAACCTGTATCATGTGTAGGGTAATTCCGCCTCATGATTCTTTAGTCAGTTCGAAACCATGTTACAACCCTCCTGATCAGACGTATCGTATCCCACTTTGTCTTCGAGGTATCACAATACATACTTATACCCTGGTCTCTTTCCAGACTATCGTATCAGAGCCGGCGTAAACTCTTTCTAATTCATAGAATGCTTTCTCACACATGTCATTCCACTTGAATTTTGACCTCTTTCCTTAAGAAAAAACTCGAACCGAAGGCCTAAGGCGGTCACGGCCTAATAAACCTTGTCCAACAACTCTCAGATCCAACCTTGAGTTCTTGCTGTTCCATCCATGCCATCCCATGAGGAGTCATAAAGACGTGGCTGACGACCAGCCAGAACTCAATAACAAAGTCTACATCTCTGTGCGGAGGTAATCCCGGTAGTTCATTCTGAAAGACATCCTCATACTCACAAACCACTCGAGGTAGACCTAAATCCTGTCTCACCTCGTCCTCCAGGGTAAGGTTTGCTAGCCAACCCATCAACTGTCCATGCCACCCGAGTCGTGATAAGGCTCCTGCAGAAGCATCACGCTTATAAAAACCCCTAAATTAGAATTTAAGAAAAAGGGTAAAATGATAATTTCGATCAAAATCCGGATTTTTTTTTTAAGATATCGGATGACGAAATGGACTTTACCGTTGGAATCGTTTCGCGAAATCTAGCTACCACGTTGAATTTCGCTGGACCCGAGACAACTCCAGCTTTACGCTGGCGTGACCGAGAGCAAGGGACACTTGGCGCAATTGAGTGCCTCAAGATGAGACACGTTGGTTTGTCGAGGTTTAATAAACAATAATAAGCTGCGACCCATAAGAGACATGCCAGAACACATAATCGGCCGAATCCAAGCGCATTGACAAGGCGATAGCAAGAATCCGCTTGTACCACTTGGGACCCGGGACGCTGACAAGTGAGAGGACATCCACTGACTTCATCTCCTCCCAACTCCAGCTGGGAGAGAGGGGAAAGGAGAGAGAGAAAGACAAACCAAATTTGAGAGGAAGAGTTAGAGAGAGAGGCTCTACCTTCTGTTTAGATTTTCTGACGATCGGACCGACGTTTTCAGGCGGAGCAAGAGGAAGAGTTCATCCTCACGACAAGGGCTTCGTATAGAGACCGGAGTTGGGGAGTTTTGACAAACTCCGAGAAGTAGATGTTTTCTCTTATTTGGTTTACTCCTTGTCTAAGGGCGCCATTCAAATGGCATGGGTTAGGTGAGGCCATGAGTGTGGTGAACCGCCCCAAGACCTGCATGCTGTGGCCGAGATTCTGGACTGTTTTCTGGACAAATTCGACCGAATTTGACTAAGTAGTCATTCTCAGGTGCCATTTTTATGTGTTAGAGTTAAAATGAATAATGGTGTTGGTTATCTCGCTTTAAGGGAATGTTTGGTTGCGTTAACCACGGGTCAAGCCATATTTGGTAGTACACATTAACCTGACTTTAGAACCAAGTTTTTAGTAAGAAATAAAGGAATTCTGGTGTTGGAGTCGATTCAAATTCAGAATACATCGTTGAACTTGATGTTATGGCTTTGAATTCTTAACCTGGACCTCTCAGAGTCTGCCATTATCCGCTTACCTTGAACAATCTAATGGAAGGGCTGCCCAAACAGGGTTCAATTCTGCATGGTTCCGTCACGATGAGTTCCACCTGATGGTCTCGCTTGATGGTTCCGCCCGGATGGGTCCGGTCCGGCCAGGTCATGCATGACCTCCAACTTCTAAGTGTCATAACTTTCGTCCAAACTCCGATTCGGTTCGACCCTATGGAGCTCCATCGAGTCAAGATTTCACCCATGTTCCCGTAGACATTTGGGCACCTGCCTGGCCAGGGTTGGCCAAGCAGTGCCGGGCCTGCTAGGATTGGTTACTATGTGTGATTCCAACTTCTAGCGTCATAATCAACTTCTTCGTCCCCGAATCTCGATTAGTGTTCTCAGATTTCATGGAAAGCCCATTGAGTCAAGATTCCAAACTGTAGAGGCCTCATGAGCAGAATGCAGACGGAAATTAATGAGGCATGGTTTCAAGAGGTCGGGTAGGTCGGCTCAGTAGGTTGCCTTTCATGTGTGTGATCTTCAACTTCTAAGGACATAACTTCTTCCTGGCCTCGAACCCGATTCAGTGTTTTGGACTCTATGGAAAGCCCATTGAGTCAAGATTCTGCACCGACAGCTGTAGAGGGCAAGTAGTAGCCGGAGCCATTTAAAGGGGAATTCGGGCGTGGCAGGCCTGCAGCCGGCCCGGTAGGGTCACTATTTATGTGTGACCTCAAACTTCTAAAGCTCATAACTTTGTCTCACCCGCTACGTTCGACTCTGAAAGTTCCATCAGGCCAAGATTCTAGCCACGCTCCTATTGAGACAAAGGTGACCATAACTCATCAAAACTTGTGTTTTCGCACCAAGTGTGCAGTTGTTTGGTCAGGTTGATGTAATATTGTGTTTTGATACGACCATTGCATGCGACATCGCAGGCTATCCTACTGGATAGTAATCGCACAAAGAAGCCTACAAGGTCAGGAGACATCAATTGGTTAGTCATGATTGATGAAGCGTAAATGAATGGCATGAGAATGATTTTAGGAGGTGTGAGGCCGAGAATGGCCAGACATCTCGGTCCCAAAGGAAGGGGACAGAATGATGGGGATCAGCTCCTGACAAATTCACGACTTGCAAGGACCGCCTTGTACAGTCGATTTAAGGATGGACCGAAATTGTCCATGTGTTTTACCGGCATGTTATTGCTTGGAATTGAATAACACATTTGTGGAAGAATGAAATTGTTAATGCATGCTAATTGATGTGTTAACATGAATGGTTTGAATTATATAAAGATAATCAGGTATGAGCCATCGGAATCGAGAGGTGATTTGGAGATCACAGATCTTATGTGCACTATATCGCTGCCGAGCCTGGGTGTGGGTGCACTCAGAGTGGTTGTTCACCAACCTCGTGAACGGTGATGAGCTCATTGGAACGATGTCTACTGTAAGACCATTGCTCGTATCAGCAAGGCCGGCGAGCAGAAGGGACCGTTAACTCTATAGAACAAACGCTTGCAATTTGGGTGTAAGAGACCCGTGGAGATATCCAAAAGTTCAGTATGGGTGTAAGAGACCCGTGGTGTGAGCCAAAGGTTTTGTACGGTAAGAGATCATGGTTATCCTGAAAGTTTCAGTGGGTGTAAGACCCGCGGTAACCGAAAAGCTCAAGGTCTAAAAAGAATACACACCTGCTATGATTATCACATGTACTTCGAAATAGATGACAGAGTCTGATCGACTCGGATTAGTTGCCCATTGGTATTGCATTGGGTACCGTGAGCCGCAGAGTGGCTCAAGAATGTGTCATTGGTACTACTAAAGGATCGCTGTCACACTTGGCATGCACGTGCATGAAGCCCATGAGCGACTCGATTTGTATGCACGATGACATTTCATGCACGACATACGACATTCATTGTATACTACCGACGCAGATGCGTATTGAACGCATTTGAAGATTTAGCGAGTAACCTCAGAAGAAATTATCACTACTGGGTTTCGCCACCTGGCCAGCGTGGATCTCATCCTGTGTACAGTGCATTCAAGGCTCCTTAGAGGTCGAGATTATGAAGCAGCTCTGACCGGTGGCCTTGATACGTTTTGTGTACATATCGTAACGAATCGCTTTTAGTATACGCTTTCAGATAAGAAATGACAGAATAACTTTCAATCTATAGAAAATGTGATGGTTTTGTAACCACATGGACGAGTGTGGATGATGAACCCTATCGATCATCTACTACGCATGAGTCTCATGAAATGAGACACACGTGATTTTCCGTAGCCGATGTGGTGGCCAACTGGATCCCTGGTCAGGCTCACAAATGCTTATCCCCCGAAACATAACACAATTACCGTCCCATGCTAGACAAGAACTCTCCCACGACATAGTCAATGACGACTGCAAGCCACAAACTACCATCCCGAGGATGACATCAAACCTCGACATGTCCATAACCCTTAGGTCTACAGCGTAATATCTGCATCTCAACTCAAATAATCCCGACATATCCGATCAATATTCTCACCCTTGTTCCTAGATACAATTCACCTTCAACGACTTTCCGGTTTCAACTCTAAGCCCATATCGAATTTTCCATCGCCTATTTGATATACATGCCAACCAATAATAGACATCAACATCTTGAACTATTCCGTTCATCCATTTTTCGAATTTTTAAGGTTATGTTTTCTAACCCTAGTGTTCATCATTTCCTATATACATTCTACCATGTATATAATTCATGCAATTTGTGACACACAATCACGCAAATCACAATCACGTAGCACACAACATGAAAATGTACAATGCACGCAGTTTGGCCTAAACCCACGCCATCCTTTCCTAGGTAACCACATACATACGTTCTAATATACAAACTGCGACACTAGAACTCAATGAATCTGACGACCTAGACCCATATGCATCAGCCGTCCACTACCTAGACTCTGATTACCTAGCTGGAAACGAGAGCTAGTATCGTGACCATACTTCATGGATACCCACACCCGCTCCCTAGGTAATCATTTACTGGGCCAGGACTTTCAAACCCGGGTCCCGCTATAGAACCTGTCAACCCGCGACCCCGCGATTTCGAGCCACCCGACACCATTGTTGTATCCCGCGATTCTGGTCCATATTACAAAAACGGCAGTCTCATTTGTTCCTGATAACTCTACCCAACATACACCAGATATAATCATAACACACCTGGGTGTCTCAACGTAAGTAGTAATGACCACACAGCATCCATCTCATTCATATCCCCAATATACAATCAGACAGAATCCACTGTGGACACCAGCTTCTAAGACCACTTACTACATCCCTTTGGTATCGGATCCATTCATTCACATTTAAATCAGTACATATGAAAGTAAACACTTAATTACATCCCGTAAGAGTCCGAGCACGACCCTCTTACTCATAATTACTGCACTGACATTTATTAATAGTCCCAAAGAATTTAATTATAATTCTTTATACAAAATACTTTTACAAAGTAATATCAATGCCACACACTCCGCCTCCTTCATAATCACGGCTCCGTCGGAGCGCCGCCTTCCTGCACTGAAGCGGTCCCACAACTGGGGCATAGTAACAAATGCCTAAGAGAAGAATTCTCCTACAAGGACTACTCCCTCCCTAAATGCACATGCAATGACGTACGTAAAACATAAAATCATATTCCATATAAATAATGCAATCTTGTATGGAATGTTCTCAGGTCATACATGAGACGACTCTACGCCCACAACCCGAGTTCGATCGACTTCACACTTCGCAATGCCAAGTGTGAAAAATCGCGCATCGTGTTTCACCCAATGACTTAAACCATCGACAACCCTTCAATTTAATTTATCAAACTCGCGGTGTTTATTCGGGGCGCACGGGTCTCACCGTAGGCTGACGCCTTTCAACACTCTCGCTAACTTTCATCATTGAATACATATTGCCACTAAAGTTAATAAAATTTCGTCTTTTCACCCCCGGGGAATCATTCCATCTTCGCTTTCACCCAAACACAATGATTTACACATATTGTTTTACCCAGAACTTGAAGCTTCCAATTCTCGACGTTGTCCCATTTTCAGCTTACTCACATTCACCAATAATGGTGAATAATATTACCATGCACACACACCCAACTCGACGTGATGTGACCGTGCATATGAAATGCAATCATACCATTTCATGCAATATCATGCTACATGCAACATTTATAAATTCCGGATAATTATATTTCCTATATATAATTTCCATTTATCACAATTTCCATGTTAATACATCACACAAACACATATTAACATGATTTTTTCACACAATAGTATGTTATTTATTTTTCCAACAATAACACACAAAATGACCCAAATCTCGGACCCAAATAAACAGGGCACCTCTTGGTCCCTTCACGGCCATGAACCATTTTTAGTTCCATTCGTCACCGAATCACTGTGATATCAAAACATACAACAAAAACCGGATACCACAGTCCCGGGATCACAACCAACATGTTATTCAATTTTTTTTGCAATAACACATAAAAAAACAACACACACATAGTCCGAAAATCGGGCCTGATCGTCGAAAATAGTTTCAAAAATCCTTCGTCAGATTGTCCGAAACAAAGCCCCAAAATTCATCCTGACCGGTCTCAAAATAGTCCTAAATTCCTAATATTTAGTCCCAAAATCTGACTAAATCTCATGGCTAATCACGACCGAAGAAAACCTATGCTATTGAATGGTTTTTAGGATAGAAATAATCCAACAGGAAAAAATTCCCTACCTCACTGCTTTGGATCTAAAACTCTAAGATTTTACACTCAAGCATACTTCTTCCTCGACATGACCAACTTCTTTTTGCTCCAATGAAAACCTACAATCCGATTTCCGTAAATCTTAAAGATAAGGTAGAGCTTCTCTCTCTAAAACATTTTTTTTCTCCCCCTTTCACGCACCTCCCTTTTGCTCCAAAATGTGGCCCTCCTATTTGACTTTTCTTTTTCCTTCCCTTATCTTATTTTCCTCTTTTCTTAATTCCTTTTTTTTTTAAAATTTGGATACATGGCTCACATTGCGTCATGTGTCCACTCATTCAGGTCCATTTTTACTCCAAAACAATTTATTTCTTTTCAGTTTAATTTATTTTAACTGAACTTAGTTCAAACCATTTCCCGACTTCCGAGATTTTTGTAAAAATCTCGTTTCAGGAGTCACTGACGACTTATTACCCAGAAAATCGTAAAAATATTCCGACTGTCTTAGAATTCGACGAAACTTTTCTGGGTCACTAGATATCGCGAGACGATTCCAACGGCGCAGTCCGTTTCGCCATCCGAGATCTAGAGAATTTTCTAGACTTCTCTGAACCATTCTGACAATTATTATTTTGCCATTTTTCTTGAAAATTACTAATTTTCCCGGGTTTTACAAATTGCCTTTAGACTGCTTATTTTGCAAAAGCTAACTGTCAATATGGTATACTCATATATAGTCATATATACATGCAAGTTATTAGGACACATGTTTGCTCTTTTTCAGAGATTCTGTTTACTGTTGATTTTTAGTTTCAGAGTTTCAACTTTTTCTTATTTTCTGTTCTACGATTCTATCTGATGCAAATTGGGAATATGTTCCTTTGTTGTGTTATTTGTAATTTATGGTCTCTCTTGATACTGGACTTGTTCTGTTGCTTTCTGCAGTTGTATTATCCGAGTGATTATACATCCCTTTACATAAATCATATACTCTTTTCCTCTTTCATTGTCAATCTTGTTTGTGTTATTTTATGTTGCTACGATGAGTGTTAATGGTTGTGCCAACGGAAGCTTTGATGTAGAAAATATGAATTCAAGAACAAAGAGATAAAATTACCCACACAAAGATGCTCGAAGTTTTAACGTGGTTCAGCCAATCATGCCTGCTGCATCCACAAATGAGAGATAATCTTTCTACTATACGATAGAAAATAGTACAGAGATAGAACAACATACAATTGGGTTCCTGAAACATCCCATGTTTCCCCATTCCTTTTATCCATACCCTAAACCGCGAAATCCCTCGTTCTTCCTCACATCTCCCTCTCATGACTTTTTCCTTTTATAACCTAGATTATTTATAGTGATATTCCCAACAACTTTCCTTATTCTATAAGAAAACCTAATATTACAATTGTATAATGATCGAAGAATTATCTTATAAAATATTCTTTACAAATAGGAATTAATATTAATTAGGAATTTGAGACATATTCCAACATTAATATTATAGGGGGTTATGTTGATAATTTAGATATCTTAAATTTCTGTTGTTCCTCTTATTACAGGGGTAGTATCTTGGCAGAATTTCTCACCGATGGAGACCCGCAAGGTGATCTAAAGAAATCGATCAAGGATCTGCAAGAATATCATCCAAATGCACCCGAATTGTGCAGAAAACTGGCAACCCACTACTCCAAACAATTGTTTGCTATCTACCAGAACAAAGAGGATCCTTTCTTTCACTCCTGATGGTACAAACTATAATCATCTGCCAGAGGCAACCCTCCGGAGAAGGTATTTCGCTGTTTCTTTCTCCATTTTCCATTCTAATTTTGCAGGAGTGTGCTTGCATATAATCTGGAATCCAATGTTTATATTCTGTGTGTGATTGTATATAGCTAACTGTCAAAAACGTAATGGTAGTAGATTCTGTTCAAATCCATGCGGGATTTCGGATTTCTCAGTTGTATTTTGTCACACTTTAGAAATATATATGAAAGTCTATGTTGATAAGAGTTTTTGATTTAAGATATCATTCTGTTACACTATCCTAGCTAGTTTGAATCATTCTCACCCATAGTTATTAAAGACGCTCCTCAAGCGCGCTTAAAGCTCAGGCGCCACCACTCCTGACGGCAGCGCTTCGTCTTGAGCATTGTCAGGTTTTTTTTTTCCCTTTTTCTTCTTCTTCTTCTTCTTCCAGTTCTTCACCGTCGATCTGCTGAGAAGCCCTGGGGCTTTTTTTTTTCTGTAATAGAGACCAAAACGACATCGTTTTGGCTCCAAATTTCCTGAATTTTGAGATTTCAGCCCCTCCGGTCCCATTTCTGCCATGTTTCAACTTTAAAAAAAAGCCTTAACCCTCCCAACTATTGTGTAATCCCTATAGAAGAGGAGAAAAAGCAAAAAATCAACTAAAATAATCAACAAATTGTGAGAAAGTTATGTAAAAATAGGAAACAATCATCATAAAAATCATTAAATATATTTGACATACTGTGGTCTTACGTAAAAAGCCAGGCCTTGCTGCGCCTTACATTTCAAGACCTCAAGAGGCTTTCGTGCCTCAGTGTGCCTTGTACCTCAAATAACTATGTTCTCATTAGTCATAGCTTGAATGGATTATTGTGTTTGGTTATGGAAAGTAAAAAAAAGTTTTCCCATGCTTGGTTTTATAGTGAAATATGTGTATACAAGACCTTATTCTATTTTCTATTTTCCTAGATTTTCCCTCTGTTTTCTTTCTCTCTCATTTTTCTTCAAATTTTTGGGAAACCTAACACAACCCATAACATATTTTTTGACCCTAAGGGCCTGTCACAATACAGGAAATTGGAGCGAAAAATCCATTTCAATTTCCATTTTGTTACCACCTCTAGATTCACATTGGAAATTTGTTGTTATGGTGATCAAAATCACTTTTTATCCCAATTTATGATTTCGTTCTTTCACCTCTTCATCCTCCTCTATCAACACTGCCTATAAAAAGCCTCTCCTCTTCAAAACTTCTCCTTATAAACGAAGAGAGACATAGGGCCTGTTTGGTCGTTTTGAAAACCGTTTTGATATGTTCTAAAAGTTAAGAAGAACAAAGAAAAAAGTGAGAATCCATTTGGTTTCCAGATTTTTTTGTTCTGAAAATAATAAAAAACACAGAAAACCCTAAATTCAGATTGCAGAAACAGTTTTCAATGAACACAAAAATAGTGTTTTATGTGCCAATAAAAAAAACGGTGTTCCATATGTTTTTAAAAACAGGAAAACCAAAAAGGCCCATATGTCTTCTATACCCTATAGGGTATCTGCAATAGAATCGGTTTCGGTTTGTACCAGTGAATAATTAATTGGATAAAGAAGTATCTTCCAACCTCTCAACGGTCTTAGGCTGTTGCTGTCTCTCTCAATAATTGATCGAATATTTTCAAATTTTCTAACGGTTCCTTCGTTCACTTTTTCCTCGTTTGACTATAGATCACGATAAGTCCGTTGTTGTTTTTTGTCTTTTTTCTTTTTTTTTTTTAAATTTTAAACTAGCAATAAATTGATATAAATACATGTACCGCTAAAAGATATAAGAGATTTAAACATCACTCGTGTTAATAACATAATAAAATGAAATAAAGCCTATAAATCTGATATCAATTATAACGATTAAAATATCTAAGACTAATTTCACAGACGATTTGTTTACTAAATACGTTTTTGACCCATTAATCACTCCTTCGTATATAAACAAACATCACAAGACGACGAAAAATAAAAAAAAAATAGCAGATGAAATCATTATTAAAGAAAATAAAATCTGTGATATACGAAATAACCATTTTCTTAAAAAATAAGACAGAGCCAGACTCAAATCAAGCACAACAAAATCCTTACTTGGGCCGAAGACGAATTCACCAAAAGAAAAGGCGTAGATAAAGGGGGCGTTTTTAAAAGTTCGTTGTTTTGTTTTTCTTTCACTACATCCAATTCCTATTAACACAAACTTTTTTTTTGAAGGATAATAACACAAACTTTTTTTTTGGAGGATAATAATACAAATCTTTTTTTTTTTTTTTGATACAACTCAAACTTAGAATAAGCATAAATAGATTTAAAAAATGAATTAAACTGATATGGTTAGTTCAAATGTGACCGAACCAATAAACTAAATCGATTCTTTTTTTTTTCTTCTAAGTTTTAGCTTTTTTTTTTAATGAGTTTTGACTCATTTAACCCTCAATCTAATTGTACTTTTACAATTATTTTATATATAAAGCCAATTAATTTGAGTTTATATTAAAATTTTAAGTTTTATTTGATTACGAAGAACAGAAGTAAAACAATGCAATGCGAATAGAAGAAAAAAAGTTTTATTTGGTTACTAAAATCAATTAAAATCACGGTTAAAAAAAATCAATTAAAATTAACTCGAATGTGATGTTAAAAATTTACTAAATACAATTAGAATAAATTTGATCATAATATGAAATTAATTAATCATTTAAATAGAGTGTAATTAATGATATGTTACTTTCCATACACTTTTTAAGTCATTTATTTTAAGTTTTTAAAAACTGTTTCAAGAAATAAATCTATAAGTATTTTTTTAATACACTCTAATTTTTGTAAATTGCTCTCAGGCATGGACAAATAACTTTAGCAAAATTTTTTTTTTATGTTATGGAAAAATAAGTTTAAAAAATGGCAAAATTAATATTTAATACTATCAAACATTTTTACAAATATATATGAATTTTATTTTATTAGGTAATTATTAATCATCTCTGTGCTGTCCAATGATTAATATCAATATTAAAATAGGAAATTTTGCATTTATGAATTTTTTTTTAAATATATATTTTTTTGACATTTCTTTATTAACAACATAGAAGCAGCCATGGCTGACAATAGCTGTGTCCAACAAAACCACAGGTGGAATTAGTAAAGAAACAACGGTCACCTGAGATGATAAAACGGCTCCGATTTCGTCACTCTGAATGGCTGATGCTATAAATTGGCGACGTGCCTGTGTTTCCATCACCATTGCTGTAACCTCATTTGTCTCTTTTTCTCTCTAGCGTTTCTCTCTCCGTCGGCAAGAGCGATTTTTGAACGAACGAAGAGGAGAGAAGGAAATGGCGGTGTCTAAGGTTTCATTGGTTGTGGTGGTGATGATCATCGCACTGTTATACACCGTCGTTTTGCCTTCTGCACATGCTCAATCTACGGCTCCAGCTCCTGCGCCCGCCAGTGATGGTAAATATATATTTTTATATCTTTCTTTTTGGTTTATATTTGTTTGTTGGGCGAAATGTTGGAATGAAAAGAAGAAAATCTTCGAACTTTCCTCCGATTTGGTGGCAGAAATTGCAAAGAAATGAGTGATTTTCTTATTGAGTTTTTTTTCTTTCGGCATGAAGTAATGCACATCTTCATTTGAGATTGCTTTAGTTTTGAAAGTTTTGAATTTTGAGGATTATCATGAAGAATTTTTGATGTTTTTGTAAGAGAAAAACGACAACGGTCTTTGTGACGATTTCCCTATTATTTTCCCATTTTCAAGAAGTTAATAGAGCAGGAATTCAAGGTTTTAAAAATTTTGCAATATTTTCTCGCAACACAAACGGGAAATTTGATTCGTTTTATTTCAAGATCTGGTAATTTTCCTGAATTGAAATTTTTAATTCATTTATTCTGAAATTACAGTGGAATCGCCCAGAATGTTTCCGCGATTCTCTAGAAAATAAAGCGCTAGAACTGATGATGGATATGAATCAAATGTCATTTTATTTGTAAGGTGCAGGTACGACAATAGATCAAGGAGTTGCATTATGTGTTGATGCTAGTCGCCTTGGTGCTCGCTTACCCCATCCACCCACTCGATGCTTGATCTTACAACATTCCGATTTTGGACAGTTTGATCTCGATGGATCTGCTATCTTGTAATCTGCTATCTTGTATGTTTCATTCATTTTCCGGACTTCAATTTGTTGGTCTTCTCATGGCTTTGCAATTTCTTGTTATTCTTTGATTCCTTGTGGAAATCCATTTTGTGTTGTGAATATGGCTATGAAAACAGAGTGAACATTTTGTAATTTTCTTCTAGCAATGAAAACAGAGTGAACATTTTGTCTTTTTCTTCTCTAGCAGTACTGTCTTTGTTCTTAGTTTGATTTTTTTTTTCTCTCAACAAAAGCAGAAAAAAAACAAAACACATAATCTGAATATCCACCCTTTCTATGGTTTCCTCTTGAGAAACCTTTGTAGCAGATGCTTTTACAATTCAACCGGGAAGACTCAGCGATTTGAATGACCAGGACAATTGCTCTAGTTCATCCTCAACTGGCCATGTCATAGGAACTTCAAGATTCCTGTATCATTAGCAAATGATTTTATCACTCTCAGAAAGACCCACAACAATGATTAAAGTAGAGCACGCAGAATGTTCATAGATAAAAATGTCTTACCCTTCTACACATTTGAATTTGCAGCGGTCCATATCAATCACTCGATAATTCCCAAACAAGATCTCCAGACGTGCTGCTAGTTTTGATGTTCCATCCGCTGGTAAAATGTCCCAAACCTTCAAAACCTGGATGTAGTTTGAATCTTCCTGAGAATGCCTTAGTACTCCAAACCAGATTGAGGTTGAGACCTTGTACTGTTCCAACACAGTTGGGAGCAAATCCCATTGATGGTTTTAAGGTTTTCCTGATTGTCATGTTCCTCGCCAACCGCTAGAAAGCTTCTCCAACAGACAGAACACCTTGTCACGAATTTATTAATTCCTAATTCTTACCATGGATTTCCAAAAATCATTCGAGAATTGAACCTATGACAAAAATTAGGGTAGTTATTGCACGAATATATCATTCGAGAATTGAACCTATGACAAAAATTAGGGTAGTTATTGCATGAATATATTATAGATCTTTTGTCATACCTTCCATGGTGCTTTCTTGAACAGTAGCAAATCTTTCTTCTGTAAAAGATTAAGCTCGCCAAGCTCAACCAAGGATGTAGTGATAGCCCGAGCTAAGTTATCGTCATCTTCAGCATTATGAAAACACCCTCGATCTTTGGCATCATTTGATTAGTTTCCAACAGTACCACTGTGTTCTAGAGTTGGACCATTTCCTAATATCCAAAGGCAATACCTACACAAACCAATGACAGTTTTTGCTCAGACTACAAGAAAACAATAGGAAACTTTTTGCTTCAAATATTAGGATAATACCTTGCTCGTGTTATAGCCACATTTGCTCGCTGACGATTAGAGAGGAAACCGACTGAACCATTCAGATTACATCTAACAGTGGAGATGATAATAACATCCTCCTCACCCCCTTGAAATCCATCAACAGAACGAACACTAACAGAGAATTTACTGTCTGCACTTGATGTGTATTTCTTCCCGAGTCTGTCTTGAATTGCATAAACTTGAGCCTTATATGGTGATATGATACCAACACTTACCCTTTGTTTTCTGCCCTTGATTGCTGTAATGAATACATACAAGAAATAAGAAAAGCGGTAGAGGAAACCAAACTCATCGCTTGATTCCCATAATGGGGATTAAGTTAACTATCAAAGCATACCTTAGAAGGAAAGGTTTGAAAGAATTATTCCAGAGATCACAAATCACCTCACCATGTGTTCGGTACTACAGCCATAGTCAAATTCTTTCCCATAGGCTAAGCATTTATAAAGGAGAAGGCATACATGTTTCCCTTCCAGGTAAGACCAAGTTATAGCTTGTCTCCTTGACATTTTGAAGCATCTCCAAAATCAGATTGTCATAGAACTCTTTGTTTGGAAACAAGCTTATGCATGGATGCATTCTGTACTGCAGATTGAGAAGGTGCTTTCTGTGTCCTAGCAACACCAGCCTCTGGAACAAACTTCTATCAAATTCGGCTTCCTCAGAAATCTAATCAAATGTTGTGGATGTTTCAGATACCAAACAGTGAAGAACATGTTATAGTTTATTGAATGAAAAGAAACAAGTTAGATTTCAAACCTTGCTGACAACCATTGCTGGTAGTTGCAATTCATCCCCTATGAGAATGGCATGGCGGATACCAGGAATTTGTAAAGGAATGGCTGATTCACATTCCTTTAGCTGAGCAGCTTCATCAATAATCAACAATTCAATGGGTTTCTCAGCTGCTGGAATTTTTGTTGAGCTTGATGCAGTGCAGAAAAGCAAGGTTGCATTCTGCAAACAAAATTTTTTGAGCTGATCAGGATCAGTTGTATTTGGTGCTTGGATAGTTTGGCGAAGGCGTCTAAGTTTTCCAATGAGCTTTATTCTGGTCACATGGAATTTACAGAAGCGACTCCACACTTTCTTCCCTGCATCTCCACCTCATCGATGACTCCTGTACCGTCCTCAGCAGCCCTTCAAACAAGGTTGTGAGTGATTCTAGCAAACTGTGAGCTGCGATCATGTTCTTTGCTACTTAAAGGAACAAGTGAAGGTAGGTGAGTAAGTACCTTTGGAATGCAGAATTTCAGATTACCTACAATGTCATAAAATTTTTTGTTGAAGAACTCTTCCAATGTCAGAAGTTTTTCAAAATTTCCTTTAGTTGCTCCTTTGCTATTCTTGTCTTGCTGTTTTTTCCCTTTATTGTTAGTTTTTATGGTTTGTTCAATATCTTCTTCCCCTTTCATCCAACTCTTCTTGCTCTTTCTATATATTTGTTGAAGGATTGGATTGGTTTGAACTCCTCTCCCTCTGCCTCCCTGACTACATTCTTCTTTTGAGTAGGCAGAATACATTTCCTTCGCCTTTCTAAGCAAACATATCATAGATTCTAAAGAATGTTTCCACCCAGTACGAGGATAAAAACATTTGGCTAGAATTTTAACCCGGACATCAAGAAACACATCCTGCATATCCCCATGATCTTTGATCTTCATCCGCTTATAATTCCCGAACAACAGTATATCTCCCAGTCGATAAGGTCCTCTCTTATTCGAATCTGTACCAAATTCATTTGGTAGCCTTTGTAACTCACAGCAATTAATAAAGGTAATAGCAGAGAGCGCAAACTCCACCCATTTCATCCTATAGGAGAAAAATAGTAATAGCCACTGTGTCTTTGTTTTCAGTTCCTGGAGGCCCCTATATTTGTTTGATTATTCCTGTGATGATTCCCTTGCAGCAATACAGCTTAAGGCCAGCTTTTTGAGAGTCATTTAGATCGAAAGAACCCACCATTGACTCCCAGTTCGAAACTGAAACAGAGCTTTCGCAGAGGCCATTCTTCCCAGCCTGTACAGGTAAATGTTTTATCAATTAGTACTGATTTGAACATACATATGCAATGCAGTTGTTACTTCATATTTGCTTAGTAATAAGGCTATAAATATAAAATCTTACAGAGGAATCAGGTTGAGAACTTTCTGAATAATACTCTTGTTGCCCTTGTCTTCATCCATGCTCAATGATGTCCATATACGCTTATTAGGTTGTCATAAGTTTAATTAGGAAAACACCATATACATGCTGAGCCGCCCTCTTATTTTCCTGCTTGTTTAGTTCAAACTCAAGGGGCTTGGATGAGACCACTATGCGAGTGTCTATCTCTGGTGACGGTTCATCAAAATCTCTTTTCGGCTTCCAGACAAGTAAAGCGATAACATAAGATATCTTAGGCCTGTTTAAGTCACTGATCCGTTTTGGTCTCATCACATCTGTGAATGCAATCAGATCTCCAGTCTCAGGTTCATATACTTCTGCATCATTTCTAGTATTCTGCATTCCCTTCACTGTAATACGATAGCTGTTGGGAGGCATATTGCGTTTAAGTACTGGTTGAACAGACAGGATTTCACATAGAGGTGCCTTAGAAACCATTTGCATGCTTGACAATAGATCAGCATGTGTTTCCTCAATGAGCGGGTCAATAAATGATGTCAAGTACTGAGACACTGAGGAGAATGTTTCGGGTATCATTTTGACCTGTTACAGTAAACCTCTCATAGTCATCACTAGATGATGAAAGACTCATGCATGTTAATTTGTTCCGTAATAGTCCCCCGTTCGATCCCATTTAGGACCATTGGAGGATTTATCCATCCCTTAACTTAAGGGAACCATTGGATTAGTCTAGTTACATGTAAGCTGACTTGAACAAGATTATATAAAAAAAAAGAAAGATATTTTCAAATAAAGACATGGGAGTTAATCTAGCCTTTTGGAGGTGTAATATAAAGAGAAGGGAAACAAGATTTTCTATGTCTAGCTAAATCTATGTCTGTTCATAAGGATTGTTCCTGTACTTGGTCGAGATAAGATATACAAATGCACATGATGTTTGACTATATGTAAAACTTGGCTCTTAAACTTGGTCGAGATAAGGATTGTTCCTGTACTTGGTCATAGATATACAAACGCATTACGACGTTTGACTATATTGCAAACTGGCTCTAAACCTTTTTAGTCCTGAATTGATCCGTTGTTCTTTTAAACCCAAATATTCAATCATTTCACTATAAACATATGAAAAACCAGCTCAAATCACCTGGTCAACAAAGTTTATTATATCACTCTCCCAAAACATCCCATGTTGGATGTCATCAACCACCATGATACTTATTTAGCCATCCGGACCATCCTCATCATTAGTTAACATATTCTGTCTACTACTACAAACACTAGCAGAAGATCATCCAACAAAAAGTCACATGCCAGACACACATGATCAAATTAGATGCCCTTGGTATAATTGCAAAGATTCTGGGCTTGATAGTCCTTTCTTTATGAAGAGAGAGAGAGAGAGAGAGAAGGGTGAAACAAGATGCAAAACCCTGGAGTCTAAAGACTGGTCTAGAGATGCAGCCTCTTTGAAAGATCCAGCACCACTCAAACACAAACTGAAGGCATTCACCCAGTTCCCTCCTTCAACTCCACTCTCCTGACTACCCAAACCAAACCCCGGCTTCTTGTGGCTTCCTCTCCCGGCACGGTGCAAAAGACAAAACAATGTAAAAAGGGATGAAGAAAAATCACTCAAGATTATGAAACAGGGAAAACAAGATAGTATGAGGAAAACAACTAAAAGCAAAGAGAAAGAGGCAAAATTTATCTCAGATTTGTAACAAAGGTGCTAATACATGACTTGGTGGAATGGATAGCTCAACTGTTTATTTCTACGTACTAAAAACTTTCTTGGAGATACTACTAGCTAGTGTCTTTGTAAAGACTTAATAGGGAAGAAAAACGATCTGGTAGATGAAGGAGAAAGGAAAGGGAGGAAGAACTGGGTAGAAGAAATAAAGTTCATTCTATGAAGAGAACAATATTCAGTTGAATAATTATAGTCTGATAATTGATTCATAAAAGGGTAGGGGGAAGATCAATGGCCGAGTAACGGTATGCGGAATGCGCAAAACCAGTCTGAAGCCGAGTGATGGTATGCTTAACCGAGTGATGGTATGAAAGTTTCATTTTCATTGCTTGTTTTTTTTAAATTTTCACTTATCAAATTTTTTAAAAAAGTCAATAAGCAGAAAATAAAATATTCGATTTTTTTTATTCAAAAATCATTTTCCACAGTTAAAACTCATTATTACCCAATGCTAATACGGCCAAGAACACTTAAGTGGGACTAAAAGTGATTTACAACCTGAAGTGATTCAGACTTGAATATCCCATCTCGACTCCTGGGCTGCTTTTATTTTTTTCAATTATCAAACCTATTTCATTTAAAAAATTAAACTGATACTGAATTCGAAAATTCCAAACCCGTTCGCTTACATTGATTATTGCTTGCTTTTTATTATTATTATTATTTTTTTATATTTTATATATTTATTTTTATTATATTAAAATTTATATATTTCATAAAAAATAAAAATATTATGAATTTTTATAAAATATTTATTAAAAACATTGCTAAGTTTTTTTTAGGAAATTCTAATTATTATTATTATTATTTTATATTAAAGTATAAAATAAAATAATAAAAAAATATTTTAAAATACAATCGAAACTGTGTAACAATATTCAACCCGCCTCGAACCCGCCTCGGATTTCTAAAAAATAAACTCAAACCCTAAAATCCCTGACATAAAGAACCAAAACCCGTCGCATTATCACGAGGCGGACGGAACTCGAAATAACTGGCTACACATCCCTATTCACTACCCAATGTTAAAAAATAAACAACTTAATACTTAATGCTATTAAATATCATTCAGTATTAAGCTTAAAAAAAATTATATTTAGCATTAAATAATATAAACAAACACCACCTTAGTATCTTTGGTTTCGGAGTCCCTTTTATTTATTTATTCCTAATGTTTGATAATTGATTTTATTTTACCTTTTTTAAAAATAGTTTATCGGTGTTATTTAAGACGGTTCTCTAGAATCTAAGGTGCTTAACGCAATTTTGAAAAATTACTTTTTATAAAAAAAAAGGATGGTTGAAAAAAATAAAAATGAGAGCAAAATAAAATATGAAATTAAAGTGTTTTTAAGAAGATATAAAAATTTATAGGATTATAATCGCTTATGTTATAAAAAGATACAAGAGACTTACACAACTGATAATCCAAAAATACCTAAAATATATAAGATTGTAGATTTGTACCATACTGAAGAATTCATATGATGAATCTATAAGATCAAATTTTTCTATTTGAACAGCCAATGCGAAAAGCCATGCAGAAGTTAACGTCGACGACATAACTATCCACCAAAACAAGTGTCAACAAAACTACACGCTGTAACAGATCGATGACAAAAACACGTAAAAACAAATCCAGATCGGTGTAGAAAAACCACTTTATTGGAAAAAAAAAAACCTAGAAAGATAACGATAGAAATGATGGTTTCAAGCCAAGATACCAAAAAACCACACCTCCTCTTTAACAAATAAGGGCTTCAAAGTCAGCAGAGAATGTTTTGAGACAATTAATTGCTTGAATGTGAAAATATCAATTGGGGTTAACTAATTTTATATGACACTAAATAATTTTAAAATATTTAAGGCTTAAATTCCACTTTAATTGTATAAGATTTTTAATATCTATTTTCGTAATTAATTCCACATGCCTTAACTCATGTGGTAAAATATCCAACTTAAAAAATGTAAGATATAGAGAGTAAGTTCCAGCCCTAGTGGGACAAATGATTTTTACTAAATTTAACCGTAGTTAAAAATTCTATTTATTTTCATAATTAAGTTAAATACAATAAAAACCAATTGACAAAAAGGTGAAGGTCCATATATGGATGATTTGAACTTAATACTATGAAGGCCCTTTTCTTGAAGATGTAGGCAAAATAGATAAGCAAAAATAGGATAGGATGATGGAAAGTTGTGTATGTGTCACTGTAGCCTTGAATCCAACAATATCGAGGGAACGGTTGGGTAAATTATAAATAGTATCAGAGCCTAATCTATGATCAAAATGTATCAACAAAATTGTTGAGTCTGGATTATATTGTTCTACATCATCCAAAGATAGAAAGGTGAATGTCCATATATAGAGAGCTTGAATTCAATACTATGAAGACCTTTTCTTGAAGGCATAGAGAGCTCCAGGCGCCAATCGACTTATGAAGTCAGGTAAAGCATGTATTGCACACTTTTCATAAATCACATGTAACCTAAATTGTGTTTTCCTGAAATCCATTTTGTTTTAAATGACCAGAAATTATTTTTAAAAATCATTTTTGATGATGTTTTTTTTAACCGGAACTCAAATGGAGCGTGTGGGTCAGTTTGGGCCGGACTGACCCTGGCGGGTCAGTGTGCTTTTGATCGTCTCGTCAAGTATGATTGCCGCACACCGATCCGCACACTGGTCGTGAGCACTCCTCCGCAAAAACAAAGAAGAAGGTCATAGGCTTCACTGCGGGCGCTTCCGATGCCTAAATCGCTTTTTTCTCGAGAGAAAAAAGAGCAACTGCTTAGAGGGCGAATGTGTTTTATGTTTTATGCATCTTCACCGATGGGGTGGATTCAGTATTTATAGTAGATATTCTTCCATTGGTTGTAGTTAGGATTCATTCCTATTGATGGGATATTTCTTATTATAATCCGTATAGGATTTGGTATAGGATATAGAAAGAGTAGTTTATTTGGGATAATCTTCCTTCCATCGGGAGATTTCAATGACTTCATAATGATATATTATTAAGGACTATTCTATTTTTCACCCGTGGAGACTTTCCACAAGTGGCCTTTGCCGCCGCGATTGGACCTCTTTCCTAGGCCGCCCGTGTATTTAAATGGTCGGGCGTAAAAGGCTTGAATGCCTCATCGGGCAAACCTCCTTTGAAATTCAAATCGATGGCCTTCGTGTTTCGCCTATCGGCTCTTCGGGCTTGGTGTGGGCTTCGCGAACCTTATTTTTCAAACCCTATCATTGCCCTCAAATTTCACGGTGTATGGGCAAGAGTCGTAACATTTCGCACGGTAATTCCACGTGTCTCGTTTCTGTGGTCGATTAGTTGGAGGCTTGGTCGCCATTTGTCTTGTGATAATGATGACCGGTTAAGGCTATTTCTTCTATCCTTCAGCCTTTTGTTTCACTGACATCCTTTGTCTTGTGTGTAACACGTCTCGATCTTTATCGCTTTAGCAAGTCTTGACTTCCCTCTCTTAGTCTTCTGTCTGAGCCTTTTTGTGCGGAGTCTTTCTCTGTTGTCTTTCTAGGTCCACGGTGTCTTGGTTTTCTTGATTTCTTTTCGAGCGATAAGACGAGTTGTTTGGGTTGGCTGAATTTTTGTTCTCATTATCCAACTTCAACATGGTCCCGGTCGTTTCCTCTTGCGATCGACGGTGATTCTTCACTTATTGATGGATCTAGACGAATCATAGTGTCTCCGACCATTTGGCCTGAGGACTCGAGGTGCCCTGAGCGCTCCTTCCTCGACAAGGTGAAAGACCGATTAAATACCCCGGGGGGTCGAAACATATGAGATCCGCCGTCAAGCATGTGCGAACTATGGGACGCAAGAAGGCCTGGCCCTTCATATAGCCATCTTGCCGACGTTATCAAATTTCCATGCTCGTGGTCCCCTGGACGCTGAATTCTACGTGGTCTCCACTGTGATTGCGTGTTTCTTTGGCGGCCTTCATAACGGCCCGCTTCCTTTGCATCCCTTCATAGTGCCAATGGCAAGATTTCAATGCGGTGTCCCGCCCAACTCGCGCCCCAATGGTCAGCATTTTGTTGGTCTCACGTTTCTTTAGTGGACAAGCCTTGTTCCCAAAGATAGTCTTCGTTTCTTATCTTTTCAAATCGAAGGAGACATCCGAGGGCTTTCTTTATTTCTCTAGGCGTCGGCGCCTCCGTGATTTCCCGATCTTCCTCCCTCCCATAGGTCAGAAGGGACGCTATTTTTCGTTAGCGGTCGACTGGGAGTATGATCCTTTCGACAAGGACGGCCACTGGGCGCCCTAAGAGTTTCGCTACCCGATAATCTTCGCGGAGTATTCGCTTTTGTTTCGTTGTACTCAGGCGTATTGCCGGACATTTCGATTCGACTGCTTCACGTATTTCTCAAAGCTCGAATTGACTTCAACGCCGGCGATAACGCCATAGCGCCAAGGCGGCCGAGCGCCCTCCGTCCTTGGCGCGAGTTGGATTAAGTCGGATGTTCCCGCCCATCGAGTTCTAAGTCCTTCTCGACCACGCTTCGAGGCGCCACCTCCCACCGTAAAGTTCCTCCCGCTGGGCCTCGCCAACCTACTAGGGGAACCGCCAGCCCAGCCTGGAGGTGGTATCCTGTAAGCCCCTGGGAGAAATCGAAAACCTCAACCTGGGCTGAGAAGGATAAAGCTTCTGCCAGGTTAAAGTTCCAAAGTTGTGCATCACATCTTCTCCGCCCTCTTGATCCATAAATCAGGATCGTTATGGCTCTATAGTTTTAAGCTCGCGGTCCCATTCCGTCCCGTCAGTAGAGGCGAGGGTCCCTCAGGGCCTCGTTGAGCGCCACGGCGATCACACCTATCACCGGCCCTGAACCCGCGCCAACGGCAGAGTTAAGTCGCCTTTCCTGAGAGAGAGGCGAGGAGGAAAGTTCCAAACCCTAAGTCAAGTGAGACGAATTCCTTACTACAAAGGCCGAAGCCATAGCGGCGCAATTGGCTTATTCTAGTGGACTTTGATCTTAAGAGGTTTGGCCATATTGCCCGCTGGATGAGAGCGCTGAATTCTATCTTTCCAGTGGTCGCTCCGTAAGTTCTCGTGATCTTGCCTCACTTTATTTTGTGGTGAGTTTTGAGCTCAAGGCTGGATATCGATTATGTCAAGGTACTGTGGCTACCATTCAAGGGGGTTTAGCCGTAAGCTGCAAATAAATGAAGGTCATGCAGTTTCCTGTTTCATAAGGCTTAGGGTGGTCATTCTCACATCCGAGTCGAGCCGAGCCGCGAGGCTCCGATGCAAAGCATGACCGAGGAAGCCGTGAAGCTCAAGCCTGAGCCTAGCGACACCACCGCCCGTGTCTCAGCCGAGGGTAAGGGAAGACGAGGCCCTAATAGCTCGAGGGCGCCGAGGAGCTTCACGAGGCTCTGGAGCGACCTGAGGGCCACGCAGTAACGACTCTAATGCAGGTTAGGACGGGTCAGCAAATTCGCCCCGCATGAACTTCGGGATGGCTAGGACGCTCATGTCCCAAGGTAGCTTCGAGTCTGGGCAAGAGTCACAGGCACCAAAGACGATCTTCGTGACAAGACGACACTGCTGGACAAGGCTCGTCGCAGGCTACCAGGCACGCCTATGGGACGCCCGAATGAGGAGTGCTATGGCTGTATGGGGATCTTCACGCAAATATCTGCAGGGCTCACCGACGGCTATGGAAGACCGAGGGCCGAGGCATCTAATCAATGGATTTCTCCGGTGGCTCGCTCTTCGTAATAGCTATCACAATGCCTATCCTACCGGATTTAACCGACCTTCCCGCCGACGAGGAGGAGGAAGGGTCCTCACCGATTATGCCGAGAGCCTGCACCCCGCCGAGGTCCATTCCCCTTCATCGCCCGCTCCTCCTTCGATGCCCGATTTCCCCGTGCTCGCCTCGCCCTCGTCCAACGCCGACTTTCACGCTATTTTTTTTTTTTTAAATTTATTATTGTCGCTTCCAGGACCCGCAAGATATATGTAACCTTTTCGCCAATGAATACTATTAATTCATCTTTACTTCTTCACTTTATTCGCGCTCTTCTCGTCTGACTTTGCTCGCGTGACTGATTAAGCGCTGAAGTTGTTGTGTTGAGCTCCTGTTGGTTCGCCGAGGCCCGAGGCTTTCTGCCATGGGTTGAATAACCTGAGCCGAACCGAATCCCAGGGCTACATGGCCTGTGGCTGAGGCGACAGCCTGCCAAAGTGGCTTACCGTCTGGCCTGGCCGTGCTCGCCCGAGCCGACCCGGCTCCTTAGGTCGCACGGCCCGTGTGTGACCGCTGAGCTCGGGCCGCTGTAGACCGCTAGGGCCCGCCTATGCGAATAGCCGTGGCCGGTCCATGTGGAACTCGCCAATCGCCGAACCGCGTGGCTCGTCGGCGTGAACTTCTAGAAAGAAGCTCGCCATCGCGAATAGCCAGGCGCAGCTCATCCATGAACTCCGCCGAGAAGAGCTCGCCGCGAATCGCGCGTGGCTCGCCCATGTGAATCGCCAGGAAGAGCTCGTCAATGTGGAATTACCGGAGCGTAGCTCGCCTTATGTGAATCGCTAGGAAGAGCTCGCCACGCGAACAGTCAGCGCAGCTCGCCGCGAATCGCCAAAGAGTCGCGAATCGCTGGGCAGTGGCCTGCCTATGTGAACTCGGGCTAACGCTGAACCGGGCGTGTGGCTCGCCTATGTGAACTTCTAGAAAGAGCTCGCCGCGCGAACCGGGCTGGGCGTGAGCTCGCTGCGTGAATCGCCAGGGAAGAGCTCACAACGCGCACAAGCGTAGCCTCGCCCATGTGAACCGCCGAAGAGCCGTGAAGTGCGAATCGTTAGCGTGGCTCGCCCATGTGAATCGTGCGAGCTCACAATATGAACTCGCTGGGCGTAGCTCGTTTGGCGAATTGGCAGAGCTTCACGCGGTCGCGTAGCCGCCCATGGAACTTCGCCGGGAAGCGCTCGCGCGAATCAAGCCATGGCTTGGCCCATGTGAACTGCCAGGGAAGAGCCGCCAATGCGGACAAGTGGCTCGCCGCTGGAACTCAGAAGAGCTCGCCAATGCGGTCGCTGGGCGCAGCTCGCCGTAATGAGTTACTGGGCTCCGGGCTGGCCGAAGCCGCTCGAATCGAGATGGCTCCTAGGGTGGCGTGATCATCTGCAGTAGACAGATCGCCAAAGTGAGTCGCCCGCACTATGGCCGAGGGCGATGTAGCCGAGTGGCGACAATGAGCCGATTCGACTCAAAATGATCGTCTGTAGTAGACGAACTGGCTAAAGTGAGTCATTGGCTTCGGAGCTATGGCCGAGTGGCGATGTAGCCGAGTGGCGATGTAGTCGAGTGGCGATGTAGCCGAGTGACGTTGTACTGAAATGACCACTCCTCGTGTAGCGTGACTGGCCCGCAGTAGACGAACCCGCCAAAGTGAGCCGCGGCTCCGCGCGGCGGCCGAGCGGCGATAGCCAAGTGACGCGGTACTGAGCCGACCACTACTCAGTAGCGTGACCGCCTGCAGGTGACGAACCCGCTAAAGTGAGCCGTCGGGCTCGGGCGTTACACAGCGCGCGTAGCCGAGCGCGCTTAGCCTCGAGCCGACCGACTCGTAGCGTGGGACTGGCTCCGCAGTGCATCGAACTCGCTGGGTGCCGAGCCGCCGGGCTCCTCGGCGCTATGACCGAAAGGGCGATGTAAAATGAGCCATCTAACTCCTCGTAGCGTGACTGCCTAGAGTAGACGAACTCGCCGTATGAGCTATCAGCTCCCGCGCTATGGTCGTGGCGACAGAGCCGAGCGGCGATGGGAGCTGAAAGCCGACCGACTCTCGTGCATGCGGACTCCATCCAGTAGACGAACCCTGGCCAAAGTGAGCCACTGGCCCGGCCACGGCGGCCGAGTGGCGATGTAGCCGATGGCGATCAGCTTCAGCGGGCGCCAGAGCCGAGCGGCGCCAGAGCAGAGTGGCGACAGTCAGAGCGGCGGCCAGAAACAGCCGATCCGACTGTAGCGTGACTCCGCCCAGCAGTGTATGAACTCGCCAAAGTGAGTCGGGCCCGGCGCTATGGCCGAGTGGCGATGTAGCCGAGCACACGAGCCGAAAGTGACGCCAGCCGACCGACCGACCTCGCAGCCAGTGGACTCGGTCTGCAGTGTACTAACTTACCAGCGGAGTCGGGCTCCGGCGCTTATGGCCGAAAGGGCGATGTAGCCGAAGCGGCGATGTAGCCCGAGTCGATCTAACTCCTCGTGCAGCTGCGGACTCCGTCTGTAGTAGACGAACCCGTCGAGTGGAGCCGCGGCCCGGTGCTATGGCCGAGTGGCGATGGGAAATGGCGGCGATGTAGCCCGAAATACCCTGGACTCCCCACAAGCCGCGTGACTTCGTCTGTGAGCGGGGGACAACTGGCCAAAGTGAGTCATTGGCCTGTGCGCCATATGGCCGAGTGATGTAGCCGAGTGGCGATAGCCCGAAATGATCCGACTGTGGGGCGATCTATCCAGAGTAGACGAATCACAAAGTGAGTCATCGCGCCATTCGACTTCCGGGATTTTCTTGGAAAGGCGAACGTTCCTTTAATGTCGGGGGATTTATGGAGAATTTGAATGTTCGGCACTTTGAGTGCTTTTGGCCTCTTATGTCGGCAACATTGCTATGGAGGCATTGTATATTCTCGCTTTCTCTCTCTCTCTCTTCCCGGTGCGTAAATCAAATCTTGGTGAGGATGAAGCGAAGTCTAGTCATCTTCGCTGGAGATCCTTTTGAAGATTCCGTCTGGGCCATTGTCATCGCTCGTGAGTTAGGTTTTCCCTTGGCCTCCCTTTATGGGAGTCATAAGGCTCTCTAGCTCCGTGCTAGAATGCGCCGAGAGGGCGACGATTTCTCAAGGCCGCCTCCATTTTATGTTCTTCTTCTCTTCCTTCCTCCTTTTCTCCTTCTCCTTCCTTTTCATTTTTCTTCCACATCTCATTCTCCTCCCCTTTTGTTTCTTCCACAAACTCCTTCCACCCATTTTTCTCTCGTTTTTCCTCTTCTCCCACATCCAAGTTTCTCCTTTCACGAATTCTTTTCCATCCCTTTTCTTTCCTTCTCCTTTTCCACCTTTCTAGTCTTCTTCCATTTATTTCCCTCTCATTTTCCTCTTTTTTCAAGGGTTTTTTTTTTTTTCGAGGGAATGCTTGTACTGAAAGTGCTTTCAAGATGTAATCGATACACCACTGACAGAATTCAATGCATGCATTGGAATAAAGAGAGATTTTCCTTTATGTCTACTTAGCTTTCCTTTTATTGTATATAACTTTCTTGAACATTATATATCCTCGAGTTGTGTGTGACGCTCTTAACAACATAACGGTGAATGGTTAACCATTAATCAAAATTGATTATCTCCATTTAAGATTGCAAACCAGTCTCCGATAAAATGTTTAAGGTGTCCTGCCTGTGCATGCTTCCGTAAAATTTTTCTCTCCCTCTCGTTTGGAGCTCAGAATTGCCTCGGGTCCGATGACTCGAGATATGATGTAGGGGCCTTCCTGCAATTGGGGCCCACTTCCAGGCCGGATTTTTCCCTCACGGGCACAACTTTTTTAAGACTGACCACCCATGTAGCTCCTGGCTGACTTTTCGTTGTAGCACCTCGTCGCCTTCTTGGTAGCCTTCCACGCCTTAGTACTTGCTCCAAGCCATCCAAGAGGTCCAAATCTCGCCTGAGAGCCTCGTCACTGTGTTCCACCGGCCGCTAACTCGATCTCGGGACTTTAGTCCATCTCGATTAGGGCCACGTTTCCAGGTCGAAGGCCAGGCGAAAGGGGTTTCTGCCACACTGTACGTCCCGTGAGGCCCAGTATCACTTCTGTGGGAGGTAGTTTCACCCACTCTTCGAGATCTTCCCGGGCCATCTTTAATGTGCCATGGTTCACTATGACTCATCGCCATTAGACCGCTTGATGCCGTGACGAGTAGTAATTTTTAATCTCAGCCCGGTACGTAAGTCTCGACTCGTTGTCAAAACTGTTTCCCCATTGAAACCATACTACTGTGGCTCTGGGATACCATTAAACCTCGATAGCAATGCCCCGCCACACAAAATTGCGTGATCTGCTCTGATTTGTACAGAGGCCTACCTCAACCTATTTGGGCGGCGAATCCATCATGACGACATGAACTTACACCGCCTCTTCCTAAGGCAAAGGGTCCTGCATCGTCCAAAACCCCATTGTTGGAAAGGCCAGGGGCTTGTGATCGACGTCAGAGGCTTTGATGGGAGGTGTGAGATCTCAGGCTCCCGGCAGATCTGCATTTCCATCGGACGATATGCTTATGTATTGGTGTACTAAGAGTAACCTTGTTTCATCTTCCCGCCAATGCTCGAGCTCCAATATGATTTCCGCATATACCTTCGTGTACTTCTCTTAGCACGTATTCAATGTTTTTTCCCGCGATGCATTGAGGATGGGTGTGAAGAAACTCGCTATACGCACTTCCTTTATGGGACAGTGGAACCAGCTTTGATCTCTCATTCCCTATTTTAGCCTTCGGGTCGTAGCTGTCCGTCTATTATATAGTTCCAAATAATCCATCCGCTCACTTAGTTCGGCCCGGGCAACTTCCACGTCGCAGATCGACAGAGGGCTCCTCGCTGTGTACTGACGTGTCGACCGGGCCGAGGTCTCCGTAGCGGTCAAGGTTAACTTTGCCAAGGCCGGGGCTCGAGTTCTATGCCTGGGGAACATGCCTGACCACCAACACGAATTTTTCAAACCTCGTGACCTTTGGAGATATAGATCATCCTCCCGCTTTGGCCTCAGTGAGGTATCCCTCTATCTGCCTTACCACCACCGGGAGTCGCACTCTAGCTGGTCAACCTGAATGAGCGGCGCTGAGACCTCGCTATGACGACCCCATACCGCTCGTCGAGGCTTGGAATCCACCAGTGTATATTCATGTCAATCTTTCCCTGAGAGGTCAGATTAGACTCCGCTCCGCCTCCCCGCTGGGCTTGAGGCCCATCTACGTGAGAGCTTCCGCATGGGGAGGCTATTCATTGTTGAGCGTTTCACCGCCTCACGAGGGAACTTGGCGACGGTCGGCCAAGACTTGCCCTTTTATCAAGAAGGCTAGTCGATATGATAGTCGGAACTGCGGAGCTTTTTATGGCCACTTCTCATCAACCCCGAGACTTCGTTTATGTAACACTTGCTTCATCGGGTATTCCGGGGCTGGACTTTCGGCGGTAGAGCCCGGCGGTGGGTAAGTTTTCGGGTCAAAGTCCACAAGGCCAAAATTAATTTTCCATCCTCGGGTATTCTCCTCCGTCCTTAAAGCCCTACTGCAATAGTAACCGGATGTCGTGACTCGTTCTCTTGTCTCCTCGACAAGGACCGCGCCGTGTCGAGAAGTCCGAAACCGCTAGGTATAGTGGTGAGGAGTCTCTTCAACGGATTTACCTGTAACGGGTGGAGAGCTCAAATATGTTTTTAAAGCCGAATGCTTCGCACTTAATATCCCATTGAAAATGCCTTTTTTCGTGACGGGAAGAAAGGTTGGCATTTGTCACTTGCCCTAGATACGAACCGGCTTAGGGCAACAATCCTTCCCGTTAGGCGCTGTACTTCCTGTATACTTGATGGCGGCCGGCATGTCGAGCACCACTTTATCTCAACCGATTGCTTAAATTCCTGGTTGACTGTGAAACCCAGAATTTCTCTACCGATACGCCGGCATTTGGTCGGGATTTAGTTTCATGTCAGAAGTTTCTCAAGATCTGAAACGCTCTGATAGATGAGCTATGCGAGCTCATTGATGGATTTTACCAAAGATGTCATCTATGTAATATTCCATAATTGTGCCTTAATCGGTTCCGAACATCCGATTCACCACCCTCGATATGTAGCCTCTCGTTACAGCCTAAACGTATCACACGATAAACAATAGGGTTCCTCGCAATGCGGACAACGTAAATCTTTTCGTCGCTCGGGTCCATACCGATCCGGCTGTGTTCTGAGAAGGCATCCATAAAATTGAGGAGTTAAGGCCCAGTGGCATCTACGATGAGGTCGCATTCGCTGCAGGAAATATCCTTTGACATGCTTTGTTGATGTCGCTGGTCGATGCGTAGTCGCCACTGTCGCTTGCCTTTGACAAGCGCACGACGCTATTAGCCACTCTGGTATTCCTCTACCTCCCCCGATCGCCTCCCGCCCGCAGTGAGTTTGTCAATTTCCCCGCTGATGGCTTTGTCTTCTCCGCGCCAAGCCCTCGCTTGATCGGGTTTAGCTGATGGACCGACGCTCACTCGTGGGTGATTACCTAGATCATCTCTCCCATAATCGCCGCTCATGCGAATGCCTTTGTTTTGTTGTTTTAAAATTTGATAAGGAGGTTTTTGAGGTTCCTCTCCGCAAATGATCCGATATGCGAGATGTTCCGTCGTCACCAATAATACGGTTCCGCCACTGATGGTTTCTGTCGGGTGATCACCTCACGCATGTCGTAGCCTATCCAAAGTAAGGCCTGCCAACCATTTTTTGCTCATGGAGGTCGAGAAGATCTCACAATTACCGGGTCTCCTCGAACTATCTCCCACTTCGCTTACGTAGGAACCTGATCATCATGTGCATGGAGGGGATGGCTTTATTGTGACAGGGAAGGTCCTGCCACAAAGACGGTTGTAAGCAGACGGGCGTCTAATGACAAGGAATCCATCGTGGTCCCTGACATGGGATCTCCCAAGGTGAGTATCGGGCCAGATTTGAGCCCAGGCACACTTTTCCCGTGAGAACCCCAGACGAGCGCCGACGGCCCGCCTCCTCGATGCTCCATTTCCGATCGGTTGGGCCGACGCTAAGATGATGTCACCGAACCCGCTGTCACCAGACCCTATGAACGCTTTGTTGGCCACCACCGCCGAACTACCGTTGGTCGTCATGAGGCGTTGACACCTCCAGATCCGGAAGTTAGAGAATGTGGATCGGGACGCATCGAAATGCGGTAATTCTGTGAATGGTCGCCAGTGGTTCCGCTACCTCCGCCGCCTTGATGCTGCCGTAGTGGCCTTCCGTGCTGAGCTAGGATTCCCCTCCTCCTACAAATCCTCCTGAGATGACTTGGATTTCACCCAGGGGTTGTCAGCCGAAGTCGCCATCTCGCGAGGTGGTGGTCGGGGATGAGGCCCGGTTCTCAGCTTGATTGAGCGAGTCACTTCAAGTGGATATGAAGCGCCAGAGGTATCCACGCCGTATTGCACGGCTTCTCGAAGCGCCAGATGCAAATGTCCGCTGTGTCCAGAATTCCATGGAACTCGCAAGATTTGAGTCAGTCTCATTGTAGGTCCGGACTTCACCTGGGTCACTATCTCGTGGAACTCCGCTTCGCACTTCGCACAGACCTCGACACCGAGACTGCCGTGGGGCAATCGCCGAGGCGAATAACGCCGTCGCCGGATCGGTGGAGCCACGATCTCCGAGGTTGCCGCCTTTTAGACCGCTTCTCCATTCCTCTCGAGACGTTTTCACTGCCGCTTGCTCAAGCCGCCCCCGGCTGCCGTCTCGTCCCGCTTTCTTATGCGTGAGAGCCTTTGATACGAGGGCCTCTTCTCCGTTAATATACTCGCTTGCGGGCACCTCGGCCATGCTTAAGCTGGGGATTTTTGGAGATGGAAAACATCGATCTTTCGACCGTACCTAGGCCAAAGAATGAATGCAATGATCAACTTTTCTTATCGTATGTCTACCTTTAGGGACTCGGCATTGAATCGCTGGACATAAGACCTCAGGCTTTCTTGCAAGCCCTGCTTGATAGTCAGCAAATGATAACTTGGCTTTCTGTACGTCCTGGCCCCAATGAAGTGAGAGACGAATGCAATGGATAACTCCCTGAATGAGGAGATTGATGACGGAGTCTATTGAACTATGTCAAGGTCGGGCCTTTGTGTGGTTATAGCGAAAGCCCCGATCATCCCGGATCTTAATACCCATAAATTCCATTTGGTTTGCAAATGCTGAGATGATCGACGGGATCCCCGTGCCATCGAACGCCCACCCGTATTTGAACTGGCTTGGAGTGTGGGAAGGGAGTACCTCGCCGTAGCTAATTACTACTGCATCAGCATCCATATGCATCGGCGCCTTCCATCGCTTCCCTTACACGCACTGAGCCTGTTGGAGACTCGAACCTCTGTCTCATGATTGTCTCTCTTGCTCCAGCCGAGGGTGGCGCAGCTTCTTCGCCTCACGTGCCTGGGTGTTGCTTCGTCTCTTCCGGTGGCTAGCAGGTCCGTGCCTCCTGCCTGTGTGATTCTACTGGGCTTTCAAATTTTGGGAGTACCGATATTGTGTTGCTCCTCGTGGGGAGTGGTGTTGTAACCTTCCCGAGCCTTTGAGCCTTCGTGGGTGCTGCATCCGGTGTCGCTTTAACTCTTCTATCAGCGCCTACAGGAGATGAGCGATCCACCTCGCTCGTGTTAGTCAAGATTTCTAACGCGCTCTTATGTCACCACCCTGCGCGCTCGGTTGGTCTCGCATCCTTGGAGGATTAGCGCGTTCGCCAGGTTCCGAGTCGATACCATCGTGAATCGAAATCACATTTGTAAAGGAACTATCGCTCACGACGCGCACTAACCCGATGATGCTTTTTTTAATGAACCCGGGCCGAGCGCAGTAGGGCCGCTTCTTCGCGTCGACCGATTGCCGGGCGGGTCAAAAGCAGCCTTTTTGATCGTTTAATGAAGTATGATTGCCGCAATACCGATCTACGACTTCCGGGTCAGAGCACCTCCGCAAAACAGCATGCAAGCCACATGCTTCGCCCGCGGGCTGCTCGATGCCTAACCGGCTTCGAGAGAAAAGAGCAACTGCTTAGGAGGGCGAATGCTATGGATGTCATGATTAATCTTCACCATTATGATCTTGTATTTATAGCAGATATCTTTCCAGCTTGGACAGAATAGGATTCATTCCCATCGCATTTAGGATATTTTTAATAATCCACTGATTTGGTATAGATAGGATAGAAAGAGTAGTTTATCTAGATAATCTTCCTTTCCTACTGGGAGATTTAATGACTTATGAATGATATATTATTAAGAACTACTCATTTTCCGTAGATCGAGACTTTTCCAGTGGGCCTCAAATAAGCGGATCGACTCCTTCTCTGGCCGACCTGCGCATTTCAAATGTCACGAAGGCTTGAATGCTCATTTGGCAAACCTCTCCTTTGCTTCGACCAACTCACGTTTTCTGCTTACCGCCTCTTCGACACGCAGGTCTAACCTTATTTTTCAAACCCTATCAATTTTCAAATATGCTCTTAACTTCTTTGGAATCTTAGCTGAACGATAAGCAAAGGAAAAGTAAAAATATCGTCACATAGATTTTGAGATTTCATGTTGAAAAATGCTTTTACTTAAAATAATAATAATAATCTTAAAAAGAAAAAGGTAAATAAAGTGTGATTTAATCTATTTGAATCACGGAACTACGAACTCCTCCTTCCTCATGTCGTAAATTCTGTTCGATTGCTCAGAAAACTTCTGCCCATTTATTTTTCCCGTACTTTTCCATGTCACAAAGGACTTGTTGTTTTCATTTCCAGTTATAGCAGTTTGCTCTATTCCAAGGCCTTCCTTACAAATCGCCCTGTGTAATGCCCTAGCAAACTCGAACGTTTTTCTTATTCTTGACTCTGTAAATTAATTCGCTTACTGTTTATTTCTGTATGATTAAATGCTTCTCATTTCTTATTGTTTTACCAGAAATTGCTCGATCTCGCCAACATTTCCCAATCAGTCTTTCGAATCGATACGCGAAATAGTCTTCCATTGTTGAACATTACAAATTTCAGTAAAGTTTAAAGCTATAGCTTATATTTAATTCAATACTGATCATCCATATGCGTCATCATCATCATCTTCCCCTTTCCCACTCCCATTCTGTAGAACCCTCTCTACTCTCCTTTGCTGTTCAGAATAGGATCATGTATTGGTTTATAGGCACCACCAGTACAAAAATAAATATAATAGTCCTTTTATTGTTTCTCGGTGATCAGTCAGAATCATCCCATCTTGAGGATGATAATGACCTTGACAGCATTCCCAATTCATCCTCTTCATGTAGGAAACTCTTCCCAGAGTCGTTCTTCTTCCCTGGCTCATGGGAACCCTAAATTACTGCATCAAATCATTTTCTCATGGTTAGCATTAAAAGAGTAGAAGAATGTAGAGAACCATGACAGAGATAAAAAGCTGCATTACCCTTCTCTGCATTTGAAGTTGCAGCGGTTCATGTTGTTCACTGTATAGTTCCTGAGCATGCGCTTCTAGACTCCTAAGTAGATAGTTTTGGTGCTTGAGACCGAGGTAGAATATCCCAAACCTTCAAAACTTGTGTGTAGTTTGAATTTTCCTCGAGAATATCAGTAGTCCAAACCAGAATTAGTGTGTCATTGACCTCGTACTGCTGCAAGAGCTCAGCACAAGTTCCGGTTATGGATTTGGGACTTTTCTCATTGTTAGGATTACGCCATCCATTCGAAAGTTTTCCCAGCAGGCGAAGCATTTCCTTGTTAATCCCAGTTTTAATTTAGCTAGGACGAAAATCATCACTGAATGACTCTGTAAAGAGATAATGCAAGCCAATTCAATAGTGAGAAGATCATTGATTAGGTTTAGTACAAACTAGGTTCTAATAAATCTCATTTTTAGGTTCTCAGGTTTTGATTCTCGGGGAAAGGTTAGAAATACAGGCATCAGAGAAGAACATACTTTCCATCTTGATTCTGTAAATAGTAATGAATCCATGTTCTGTAAAAGATGAAAATAGCAATCCTCAACCAAGGATGTGGAAATAGCCTGAGCCAAATTCTTGTCTTCTTCAACATTATAGAAACACCCACGAGCTTTTGCGTTGCTGACCAATTTTGCCCATATACTGCCACTGTTTGTTAGAGTTGAACCATGCCCTAATATCCAGAGGCAATGCCTACATATAGAACAAAGCATTAATTTTTACTTGCAAATCAGTGATAAAGAGACTCATGATCTGCACCTTGATCTAGACTCTATAAGGAGTAATACCTTGCTCGGGTCAGAGCCACATTTGCTCTTTGTCGATTTGAAAGAAAACCCACTTTTCCATTCAAATTATTTCTTACAGTTGATATGATAATAACATCCTCCTCTCCACCTTGGAACCCATCAACAGAACGAACGCTCACACAGAAGTCATTGCATGTACTGGTACTGTATGTCTTTCCAAGTTTTTCTTGAATGGCGAAAACTTGTGCATTGTATGGAGATATGATACCAACACTAACCTTCTGTCTGTTGGCAACAGATTCTGCGATGATGCGATGAATATAAACAAAGAATCATCTAGAGAAGAGCTAAAGAGACACTTTTGTCACTGTAACAGCATACCTTGGAAAAGCCTAGCGACTATCTCTGCAACTGCAGCTACCTCCACCATGTTTCTAGTGCTATGGGTGTTACCTTGTTCCTCTTTTCCATATGCTAGATTAATAAAAGAGTAGCTACCATATATGTTTCCCTGAAGGAAACACCTCTTGTAGCTTCCTTCTTTGACATTGGGAGCATCTGAAATCTTATTGTTGTAGAATTCCTGATTTGGAAATAAGCTAATAGATGGATGCATTCTGTACTGAATATTAAGAAGGTGCTTCCTCTGTCCCAATGATACCAGTCTCTCAAACAGACTCTTCCATATTCAGCATTTGTAGAAATTCCACTTAGCATGGTCAATGTTTCAGATATTAAATAAGAAGAATATTTCATAATTTGTGAAAAAAAAAAGAGAAAAGATTGTAGAATCCGAAACCTTGCTTTTAACCATTGCTGGTAGCTGCAGCTCATCCCCTATGAGAATAGCATGGCGGAGGCCATGAAGTTGAAGAGGAATGGCTGACTCACATTCTTTAAGCTGAGCAGCTTCATCAATAACCAATAATTCAAACGGCTTCATTCCTGCCATGTGTAATTTTGCAGAGCTAGAAGCTGTGCAGAAAACCAAGCTTGCATTGCACAAGCAAAATGTTTTTATTTCATCATATAAGAAGATAGTTGGAACAGGGAGTGTCTGATTAAGGCATCTGAGTATTTGAAGGCACTCTTGTCTGTCCTGCAATTTGATAATCAAACACTGGATTTTCCTACACATTCAAATTCTGGGATGTTTTTGTTCAACCCCTTGAAGGAGAAGTCACTAGTGTGAAACAAAGTTGGAAGAGATTCTAGTAATCCAAGGGCTTTGATCATGTTCTTTGCAGCTTCTATAGAAATCAAAGAAGTTGGTAAGTGGGTATACAAGTTGATGATACAAAACTTCAGTTTCTCTCCCGTAGAATCAAATCTTTTCTTTACAAACTCTTGGAATGTTAACAAACCATAATTTTTGATACTCCTTTTCTTAGTCCTGCTTTGGGCAAGCTTATCTTCATCTTCCTTACTCATATTCCAATTGTTCATTCTCCAGAGAAGAAGGCCACTCTCCTGCTGCGTGTTTCTTGTTCGTTTATAGATTTCTTTGCTCTTTTCTTTGATCAGTAGCATTCCCTCCAAATTTTCTCCTGAGAAGATACACTTCTGCTGTTGTTTCTTGTTCTGTTTAAAGGATTTCTTTTTCTAGTTTGATCAATAATATTCCTCCAACTTTTCTTGCTCTTCATGTCTTTGAAGTATTGTGGATGAATCTTCCCTTCTCTTTGTGGATTGGTTTCCAGCTTTTCATCTCTGAGCATCCCCTCCTTCTCCTCCTCCTCCTCCTCATCATCATCGTCATCCTCATCCTCATCCTCATCTTCATCATCTTTCTCTCCTATTTCCTTCAGATACTTCTGGTACAATTCTTCAGGGTCTTCAAGCAAACTTATCATAGTTTCTACAGAATGTTTCCAACCAGAAAGAGGAGCAAAACACTTGGCCAGAATATTGATACGGAAATCAAGAAAGACATCCAGAAGGTCTTCATGCTTATCGATCTTCATTCTTTCCCCATTCCCAAATAGAACTATATCTCCCAGTCCATAACTACCACATTCTATTGATTCCCTAACCAACCTCGACAGCCTTGTTGTGACTTCTATCACTGTGCATAATAGTTAAAGGTTGACAAAATCATTCCATTTCATCCTAAAGAGCACAAACAATAATACACCAACGGTCTTTGTTTTTCCAGTTCCAGGAGGCCCCCATATTAGTTTTACACTATTTTGATGATCACACTTCCTTGCTGCAAGGCAGCTTGAAACAGCATCTTGTTGAGAGTCATTTAGCTTAAAAGGACGGATCAAGGGGTCCCAAACTGCAGCAGGATTGGAGAAGCAGAGAGTACATGTGTTCTCAGCCTGTAAGACAATACAACCATGATCATGTATAAGTTTCTTCTATTGAAATGATTCAGTAAGTAATGCCTAGAAAAGGTGTTGTTTGGATGCTAGTGTGTAAAATGCAGTTGCTTCCATACATTTGCATGGAAACAGAGGATGATGAAACAAATATTTTTCAAAAACATTAAAGGAGAAATACACAGGGAATTCTACAGCAGGATCAGGTTGAAGCACTTTCTGAATTAAACCTATAAGGCCCTTTCCTGATCCACATGCAGTGCAGAATTCCATATTCGCGCATTTGTTGTCATGTTTGCTGTGAAAACAGCAAAAAGAGTTTCTTTCTTCTGGTCAGGCTACTCTCTTTTTCTTCCCTGCCTCTGTTTCTCTCTTCTGATCCATCCCACTTTGGTCAAAGCACTCAATGTAAGTTTTGAAGAGAGTATTCGAAGCCTGTTAGAAGCCATGTCTTGCGATCCCTGCACTATAGCTATAACATATGGTCTCTTAGGCCTGTCTAAATCACTAATGCATTTTGGTCTTACATCTGTAAATGCAATGACATCTCCTTTCTCAGGTTCATATATTCCTGCTTCATTTGCATTCTCTCTGTATCTCTTCAATGAAATTTCATAGAACAAGTCTTTAGGTGGCTTATAGTCTTTGGATATTTTGACTGAGATTACTTCACATATAGGTGCCCGGGCCAATGCAGTCATACTTGAAGACAAATCAGCATGTGTTTCCTCAATAAGCGGGTTAATGAATGCTGTCAAGTAATGGTATGTAGACAAGAAGGTATCTGGGATCTTCCTGACCTGTTTGATAGCATATGATTCATTACTATTTGATGGAGAAACCAGAACACATTATTCTTATGCATGCATGCATACATAGAGATTAACTGAATCTTATACTTTCTAGCTAGTTCATTCATATTCTCTCCTGGTCATTGGTTCACTAAAATTATTCTCGGGTTTTGTGTAGCTACACTTCTTCCATGCTTGAAGATCTTCATCATAGGTAGACGTGAAGAATAACCCTTTTATCTGACTGCCTATAATGGATTGAACATATATTCAGCCAGACTTGATGGAATTGGAAACATGCCGAGAATTCTTAGGTTCAGTTTATAGTTGTCTCCTAAACTGGTTCAATTAACCAACCCCAATTTTCTAGGAAACATGCTTGTTTTTGTCAAATATCAGTAATACATGCTTCGACTCTAAAAAAAAATCGCTAGCCGGTATCAGCTTTATGATTATATTCTGAGTGGAACCCTCTATGCAGAGAGGATGAGATCAATTTGATGCATGATCTGTTTGATTTATTTGTCTACTTTACATGAATCATATTGTTGGATTTATTTGTATTTGTTGATGAGGAGTGAAATTCATGCTTAGACTAACATGCATTAGGATTATAAATGGAAACAAACAAATGAATCATACCCTGTATTTGTAAAGATCTTTAGAAAGCACATCTCTTAGAGACCAGGAAAACACCAAATCTACTAAGCTTCTCTCTGCATTCTTCTGCTTTCCCTTGCTTGAATCATCTCCATCCTTTTGATCATCAAATGCCAGTAAACCCAGATTCAGCTTTTTGCAATAAACATCTATCTACAACATTAAAAGTAGAGATATAAACAAAATTACTTCATGACTAAGAAAATTGAAAAGGTCAAACAGGGTCCCCCTCATAGGTGGGACACATCCCCATTGGTGTGTATAGTATATATGCCTTTTTCTTCCTTGGTTCCCTTGTACCTTCAAAGACAACAAAAGTAAAGGCTGCTTGGCAAGTGGGAAAAACAAAGGTATGTTCGGACGCAAGAAAACAGTATGCTAGTGTGGAAGATAATAGGAAAGAAACTGTTGACACCAAGTCAATGGGTACTTCTTTTATTATTCTATGTTCATACTACTGGATGGGCAGCTGCTCTAATTGCTCATACTACTGCCAAAGGCTGGCATTTACCCTGATTTTTTTTTTTTTGCAAAAAATTTTTCTATCGATTCGACCGACTCGCTTTCGCGCATGTCTCATCCGAAGGTCCTGGGGTGTGACTTTTGCGAAGTTAAAAAATCGGTAAAAAATGATATTAAAGTATGGTAGCAGAGGGGTTGGGTCGACAATAAACTTTTCCTCTCTTCCCGCGGTTTTTCCCGCAGCGGTTTTCACGTGAATCCATTGCTTATTCGCTTTTCATCTTCATTATTATGCCATGGATTTCGGTGGATTTTGAACACCTTTCACCTTAATTAATGGCCCCTGAATCACTAGGCTGTTCCGGATTATCAATGTATGCCCCTTGAACTAAATTTCAGGCTCCGCCACTACTACTAGTAATGCCACTCAGTTGTTCATTGCTATGTAGTAAGATACATTTTTGACTTCGTTTTCGAGATAACTTCACCATAAAGGAAATCCAGGAAAGAATAAAGGAAAGGGGGAAAAGAAGGATTGATACCAAGGCAGTACCAAGAACAGTGGAAGTGGTTTGTTTTTTTTTGTTTTGATTGCTACTACGCCAAGGAAAGTGAACAGGTTTTAATTGGGAAGATAAGTTTTCTTCCATTAAACCTCCTCTTACTTAGCCCAAGAACAAAGGCTGTTTGTTTCTCCGGAAAATTTTGTTTTAGCCAATGCCAAACCCAATTAGAAGCAGGCAAGGCTTTCCATTTTTTGTACAGGCAAGGCTTATTTTAGGTAGTTAATGCCGATGAGATCATTGAGGCTATTATTTTAAACAAGGTGCAGAAAATAAATTATTTAGAGCTTGTTATATTTTTTAAATTACTTCCACATTTTAATAACTTTTTTAAAGAGAAAATAATTTCATTGATTTCCTCAATCTATGTTAGATTATTATATTGTTATATTTATAATTTGTATTTTCATAGGATTGTAATTTGTATTTTCTGTGGCTATGGAACCTAGCATATAAGGCCTCCTCTCGTATTTGTAATTTGGCGCTTTTAATATAAAAGACTAAGTTTTTTCATGCATCGAGTAGGTTCTCTGACATTTTTTTCGTCGCTTCACTGGCCTAGGCATTATAGCCCTCAGATAGCCTTATTTTTCCTGGCTAACACCACCGTTTCACACAGATAACTTGTTTTTTTCTATTAAAACCACGCTTGATCCTTGTTTCCTCCCGTCGCCGTTGCTCGTGCCTCGTGTCCTGCATCTGACTTTGCCATGTCAGCAGCTTGACCGTTGGATCTAAAAAATTTGACCAAGTGCATTCCTAATTTATTTTCGCCCGGCATTCCATTTTTGCTTCGCTTTTCGAATTCACTCTCGATACGCTGTTACGGCATTTCTCGTCCGATCTACGTTATTTTTAATGGAGATAATTTTGCCTTAATGGTCTCAAGCCATGAGTTATCTCAAAAGCCGCAAATCAGGGCTTTATTGCCTTCTATGGATCGCCCCATTCCAAAACAAGCGGACAAAGAAACTGGCCTCGCCTATGCCATTGTGATTGGAGTGATCGAAAGTGCTAATCTCATCGATCATTACTTGTTTCGTGAATACATCTATTCCATACATTGGCTGATGGGTTTGACAACATTGATATTGCCAAAGAAGTTTGAGACTTACGATACTGACATGCTTGACCGAAAGCGGTGCTCGCAACTTCAAGCTCACACGCCGAACTTTATCGTATTCAAGTAGGAAACCAAGTGAGTGGATCATCAGATATCACAAATGGCTGAAATCTATTTAGATCAATTGATTGCATTTGAACCAGCTTCACCGAATTTCACATGCATACGCCAATGTGGGAAAATCGGGTCATCGGGTGTTTCAAACTTAATGACTCTGGTCCAAAACAAAGGCTTTTGTTTTTATAAATCAAATCCTTTGACGAATTTCGATAACCACTTCATTCAAAGCACTCGACGCCTCCGACCGTGACATTCTCCGATCTTCGATAATATCCCGACTGACAATCTTCGAATCCTGGACAATATCCGATCCCAGACAATCTCCAACCTTGGACAATCTCCGATAATAGCTTTATTTTAAAGCTATGGACAGTCTCCGATCCTGGACAATCTCCGATAATGTACTTATTTTTAAAGCTATGACGCCTTTCAAACAACTTTATTCATAAGCTGCGGATAGTCTCCGAGCAACTGCTTTATTTTAAAGCATTGGACACCTCCGGCAATCTCAAACCATGCGATCATTTCGACGAGTCCATGTTGGGATTTCAAGCCCGCCATCACCAAACAAGGTGTCGATCTACCCCAGATCTAATGGCGCATTATCGAACACCAAACACAATGTCGATTTACCATGGTCGAACAACAAACACAATGTCGATTTACCATGGTCGAACAACAAACACAGTGTCGACCCAAACCATGCACTCACACCCTACTCGACGTGATGTCCCGTGCATATGAAATGCAGATATGCCATTTCATGTTATGTCATGCTACATGCATAATAAGAGATATATGCAACATTTATAAATTTCGAATAATTATATTTCCTATATATAATTTTCATTTATCACATTTTCCATGTTAATTTGTCACGCAAACACATATTAACATGAATTTGACACACAATAGCATATTATTTATTTTTCTAACAATAGCACACAAAATGGCCAAAATCTCGGACCTATTGAAAATGGGGGCACCTTCGTCCCTTCCACGGTCACACCGAATTATATCGAGATACCAAACATTGCCACAAAACCCGAAGACATCAGTCCCGGGATCAAAACCAAACTTCAACATAGTCCCAAACTACCCGAAAACAGTTTCGAAAATCTTGTCCGAATCAAGCCTAAAACAAATTCTCGAAATTTAAATAACCGGTCTGAAATAAATCCTAAATTTAGCCTGACTATCCGAAAATACCTCGAAAATTTCTCTTGTAATTTTACACTCACCCCAAAATTTTGGGACTGAAATTTACGACCTCTTACGGTCTCTAAGCAAATCCCAAACTATTAAATGACCTTTAGGCTAGAAATAACCTAAGTAGGAAAATTCCCTATCTCGTGGAGTTTGACGAAACTTCTAGATTTTAGTACCCATGCGTAGCTCTCGATACGTGGACTCGACTTTGCCTTTTGCTATGACAAAAACTTACGATCCGATTTCCTTAGATCTTAGAGAGAAGAATTTTTTTACTCTCTCTCTCTTCACGCTCTCCTCTCCGTCTCTTTTTTCTTTTTTTTTTTTCCATTTTCTTTTGACTTTTATCCTTTTATTTATTTATTATTTTATTATATGGCACAATGTCCATCTCTCATTCAGGTCCGTTTCTGCCTCGAAACAATTTATTTATTTTCAGTTCAATTTCTTTTAAATGAACTTAACTCAAGTCATTTCCCGACTTTCGATATTTTCGTAAAAATCTCGTTCCTTAAGTCACTGACGACTTATCACCTAGAAAATCGTAAAAATATTCCGACTGTCTCAAAATTCGACGAAACTCTTCTGGGTCACTAGATGTCGCGAGACGAATCCAACGGTGCAATCCGTTTCTTCATCCGAGATCTAGAGAATTTTCTAGGCTTCCTTGAACCATTATGACAATTTATTATTTTTATTATCATTTTGCCATTTTTGAAAATTTCTAATTTTCCTGGGTTTTACAACATTTGCTAGCATCGCAGCTCGCATAATCGCACTTCATCTTCCAGATCGTGCCTGACTTCGCCTTCATATGGATCGACAGTTCGACTTCATCCAGATTACATTTGTTAGCACCGCATTTCTGGATGTCGTATTCTTTATCTTTCAGAATCGGGTGTTCAGACCGGATGTTCATACTTCATCTGCATCACATTTGCTAGCATCACCGTTAGACATTCAGACTTCATCTTCCGTAGATCAGGTGTTCAGACTTCGCCTTCATATAGATTAGATGTTTAGATTATGCCTTCATATAGATCAAATGTTCATGTTTCGCCTCTACCTTTTACATCTTGAATAAAGGCGTTCAGGCGTCACCTTTGTATTTCCCGTTCGAATTAGAAATTCGAGATCGTTCACCATAGTTGAGACAGATTTCATCTTCATTAGAATATAGCTACCATTATTCCACGGTCTCGTATTGCCACTTTGATCACCACGACTTCTTCGGTTGTCTTACTTTCCATTTGCTTCTTGAAGAGTTCGTTTGGTCATGACCATTATGAGGTTTTCTTTAGCATACCGTCTACCTTTGAGGCTTATTCCTTATTGGTTTCACCATTTTGTTGAGCATTTACGTTTTTATGTCAGCATGACGGGTGTTGATCGATATACAGTGCACATGACCATTCTACCACCTATGGGCGGGCCGACTTCCGCTTGTTTCAGATTCCGATACAAGTTTTACCTTTGATAGGACCTTCTTTGGAGGGAGCTCAAATCTATATCATGACTTTGTTGGCTTCCTAGTTATCTTGTCCTTTCTCTGGTTTTTTTTAGAACAATTTTGGTTGTTTTTGTTTGAGCAAGTCAGTGTTCTTGGCAGACATTTTTGGGGTCTCTTTTATTTTTCGGTAGAGTTCACTTCATTCCACTAGCTTTTCATACTTTCGTTTCATTGTATTGTTTATGCGCTTACTTCACTTGTGAACTCTACCGAAGAAAGACATCTTTGTAGACCCAAAATTTGCTCACACATTAGTGTGTGTCGCTTACTTTTGATTTGTTTTTTGATTTTTGATTTTCTACTCCCCATCACGACCCCACCCCACATCTTCTCTCTCCGCCATCCCTATAAGACCTAACCCATTCTATCTCTCTCTTTCCTCTCTTTGGGAGACCCAATCGGGTCCCCTTCATTTTTCTTCTCCCCCCCCTTTGTTATTCTCTTCTTTTCTTCTCCTTCTCCTCTTCTCCCTCTCTTCTTCTTCTTCTTCCTTCTTCTTCTTCCTTCTTCTTTCAACTCCATTAGGACACAAAGAACTCATTTTCTCTCCATTTTCTTCCAAAATCAAGCAAATTTAAGGTAAACTTTAACAATAAAAACTCACATTTTCCATTTTTCTTCGTCTCATTTTTTTTTATTTCTTACTTTTTTCTTTTTCTCCCTTTTCTCACCACCACCACTTGTCGGCATCGAAGAGTCATTTGGACCGATCACTTCTTTGGTGACCGTCGCCGTGGTGATCCCTCCATTCCCCTTTTCATCTCTCATTCACTCCATTTTCCTCTTTTCTTTTATTCACTATCTATTATTTTCCCCTCATTTTCTCACCACCCAAACACTTTTTTTTTTCTCTCACTTTCTTTAACATAAACTACATTTTAAGTCTTAAAAAAAAGCGTAAATTTATTCCTAAAACCATTTCTACATTTTGACTTGCTTAATACATTTTTTGGTTATGTTAGATCTTACTTTTATGTTTAATTATTATGTTATTAAGAAATTTGGGCTAGGAATAATGTAGGACACATTCATCTTATTAATATATATTATATAACTTAGTTTTTATGTATTTATGATTAATTTTGATATTTGGGGTATAATTCTTACATATTTAGACTTGCTGGGACTTGGAATGTTAAATTAGTTTGTAAATTGGTAGATATTAAGGAAAGTGTAATTTGTGTATGTTTTAGCCACGAATTTGACATATTTATGTTTATCGTGTTTTTAGGTTATATATATGAAATTGAAATATTATGACATGATATTTAACTTTAAATTAAATTGAGCTTAATAATTGAAAAAACAATGTGTTTGTTTGTGAATTTATTAAAGTATGTTTTATGTTAATTACTAATATGAAATTATGGACTTAGTTTAGTAACATATTTGATATTTGTATGTGAATTTATTTAATAATTTGAGACCTATTAGCATGAACAAAATTAATTGGATAAGTTTATATATTGCTTTTAAGCTTATTATTATTGGACTTGAATATTTATTTTGACTTCATTAACCCCTTATTTTTCCTACTTTGATGTCCTTTTATCTTTTAGGATTATTTTGTTTGCATGAGCTTTTGTTGATCAGTATGGATTGATGACAAGCGAAGGCGTTTCAACAAAGACTTCGGGAATCTTTGTAAGTACAAGTAGGACATTTTGAGCACACATTTCCTCTCTGATTGATGTTTAATTTTATTTTTATATATATTCTTGTAAATTCGTTCTTATATAAATTAATTGGTTGTATACAAAATTGAACATGTAGCTTTATAATTTATCTGTTAATAAAAAGTATAATTCAATAATTTTGAGCTAATAAAACAAGTTCATAATATGTTTTTAAAATAATTTATAGAAAGATTTTTTTTTAAGAGAATCCTAGAATTTATTTTAGAAAAATTCAAAATGTTGTTTTATAATCATAGTCCATCATTCATTTATTTTTAAATAAGATTGTTCTTTTAAAAAAAAAAAAACTTTTAAACTATTTTTCAAATAATAAAAAAAAAAATCTTTTGTTTTTTTTTTTAAATAAAGTTGTAAAAGTTCAATTTCTTTTCTAAATTAGTTAAATAAAGATCTTTTAGACCAAGTTTATTTTCTTAATAAATATATTTTTATAAATAAATGTAAATAATTATCGTGCAACTAAAATTGGATCTTAGGAATTTAAAAAATAAATAAAATTGAATTTATCTTATAAGTGAATAAATTTTTTTTTTTATGTATCAGTAATGTGATTATTTTCTTGGTATCCATAATTAATTAATTAATTATCATTTGTTCCTAAACTTGTTTAATGCTTAATTTTTATCTTGGCTTAGAAGATTGCTATGGCTCACTACCATACATTTCTGATAGGTAACTTGACCTTCGGATTTGGATTTGGTTTTCTGCAGACATATTTTCCTAAATAAGGAGTCACATAAAGGTTTTATTTTTTATTTTGTTTTCTCTTAAAAAAAAAATAAACAAAAATAAGTGGCCAGTTCTCTTTTTAAGAATTTTTTTTTCACAAATAAAAAGCGAGTCTCGTCATCGAATGGGGACACACGTGAAAAATGCGGGTCCACAATTATGAAAATTTTTATTTCTTCTTTTATTTATATACTTATATAAGTAAACAAAATATCACCTTAATATTATTTCCTATTTTTACATATAGACATCAAAGAGCTTGGCTCAAAATGAAGCAAAAAAGATAGATGGACATAAGATCGGATAACATGCAAAAGTGAATAAATGTCCAAAAAAAAAAAAAAAAACCTATGACACATGATAAAATTGGATCACATAAAAATAAATTATACCAAGTAAACTAAGACGTGAAAAACAAATTTAAATAAAATATTTATAAAAAAAAAAAAACAAGAGAGAGAAACATGAAACATTGATATGAATGTGTGAATGAAGGAAATATCCAAATTGGAGTTGAGAAGATCAAGCTTTCCGAAGTGGTCAATTGATAGTGTCGAGAAATAGAGTGATGTTTGAAGTTGTATATTGATAAAACCCTCGGGGTTTGTTTGTTTGACAAATACATAATTAGCAATTTTCTTCCTCTATTTCTATAATTATGAGACTTTAAATATAAAATAGTAAATAAATGTGTATTCTAGTTGCTTTAGTGGATTCCTAAATTTGTTTCACTAATTATCTCCACTAATTATTTAAAATTAAAAGATAAAATGCAACAATTAAAGATAAATATAAAATTAAAAAATCTTCTACGTTTGAAGTCCACAACTTCATAACTCCATTTTCCTTGACCAAGTCTTGCCAATCACGTGTGTAATTACGTCTTTCTTCGAGCATATAGTCGTATTGATGATGTCACATTTTAAACGGCACCCGGCCGTCCGATATTGCATGAGATTGTGAATGAATTTTAGTTGGCTTCCTTATAACAAAACCATCCTTGACCAGTTTTCTAATGTTTTGCTTGAAATTGGTCATGGAAATCTCGTTGACTTCATTAGGATCCAACCAAACTTTCTCTTTCACCTTTGAAAAATTGATTGCTGAATATTCCCAGTTGTTTATATTAACTTTTATTGAGGCTTCGATTGCCAAGACTCTCCCCTTGAATTCAAGGATTCTGACAGCCTATGCAACTCAACAACCATCTTAACCATATTTTCTTGGATGTTTGCTTTGTGGATCTTGAAGTTTGAGTCTCACCATGGGTTTGTCGTTTAAAGATGAGGCTTTGAAATAAATGATAAAACCGCAAAGGTTGTTTGTTTAATAATAATTAACAAATTTCCTTCCTTCATTTATATAATTATGAGGCTTTAAATACAAAATAGTAAAGAAACCGTGCATGCTAGTTGCTTTGGTAGTTCCTAAGATTTACTTCACTAATTATTTTATTAATTATCTAAAATTAAAAGATAAAATGCAATAATTAAAGAAAAATATAAAATTAAATAATCTTCCATGTTTGAAGTCCACAGCTCCATAACTCCATTTTCTCTCATGACGAGTGCTTTTGACGGTGATGTGGCTTCCAACTCTCATCATATACACCCATGTCAAATGGCACAATGCAATCCTTGGAGCCTCAGCTTCATCCTCCTCATCCCGGAAGTATATGGAGTTTGGCCTGACATCCCGGAAAATCGGAAGCCGAAACCGAAATAGAGAAGTTGTCCCCTACGAATAAGGCAGAATAATCACCCAAATCATCTCTCAGTCTCAACCCACCTACATTCCCACTCTTATCTTCTGCTACCTCATAAACCCAAAAATAAATCACCTTCACAAGATTCACTGCAACGATTCCAACAAGATATTCTTGTTCCAGTTCATATTCTCGATTTCTCACAGCATCTTTAAAAGAAGTCGAAGTCGCCTTTGGAGGAACATCAACTATCTTGACCCTGAAATCACTACTACTAATTAAGATTTGTATTGATTTCAAAACATACAATATTTTCGTCCCAGTCTATAGCATTAAATTGGCTTTTCCAATAAATGATATCATTGATACTGTCAGATCTAAAACAATTGTCAATGATGTAAGTCCAATCTTCATCTTCATCACCGGATTTAAAGAAAGCTAGCCGGTGATTATATATATCCATGAGAACGTAGTCATCTGGGTGGACATCAGGATCCGCAGACAATACCCTTTTCAAGTCAATCCGACAACCTCATTGGAGGTCGTGGATGGAAGGAAAAGTAATGGCGCTGCCGGAGAAGGAGAAAGGATTGAAGAGGACGACGGCCATGCCGGAATCAAACATGATCATCCAACCCATAGAAGAGTCGCAACACTTCACATTATTGTCAAAGGGCAATGGAAGCCGGAATTTATACTTCTTCTTTTCCGTCACACTGTGTAATTCACCGATGCTACCTTTGGTACGGCTCATCATCAATGGAACTTGATGATGAAGAGATCGACTTCTGAAATTCGAGGTCGCAACAGATTGCCATTCCTTACAAACGGCGCTGAATCTGATTACAAAAATACTTGTTAATCAATCCTCAATCACCAACCTTTCTTTCTTTTTCTCTGTATCAAATATTCTACCACTGGATTATCGATAGTTCCATTTATGGAAATACTTATCCCACCCTTTGCCAATTAGCCTGCTAATTAAATGTGAAGCTATGATAATATTATCAAATTGAATGATAATTTATTTATGTTAAAATTCTAGTTTATTTACAAATACATTTAATGCAAAATAAATTGTTATATAATTTGGACAAACATAAGGAATGTTAATTTACAAATCTAAAATCATTTCATATATATATATATATATATATATATATATATATATATATAATATCTTATAAAACAAAAATTGATAGGAATAATCCCAATTTTCAGATTTGTTTTTTTGATTAATTGGAAATAATCTCAAGTTTATGGAATGTCTTTCCAAAATGATCATGTTCAATGGGTAATTTATTATTTTTTAATTTAAAAAAACCCTCATGCCACGTTGGTGTGACATGGAGGGTGGGAAGAAACATTGACACCAGGGTGTGGGTAGACCCATTGCTACTTGTTTTCTTATTTATTGTATATATAGAAGACTCAAAGGTCGGAAGATTAATTCACCTTTTGCATTGAATCACATAACGTATAAATAATACAAAATGAATCAAAACAAATTTAGAGACTAATAAACTAGGTATAGACAAATCCTAGAATCAATCTGAATTTAAATATTACATATTCGTAATTATAGAATATACATGGAATCAGACTTTACTTATTTGGATGTAGAATCTAATTCTCTAATATGCCCCCGCAAGTTGGAGCTCCTAGAGGATAAACCAATCTTGGTAGCAGCGATGGCTTGAGGTGCGGGGTAAGGGTTTGGTGAGAGGGTGCACAAGTTGATCACGCGGAAAGCGGCTGTGGATAACACAAAGATCACCGGTGAGACTTGTTCTGGCGAATGAAGTGGTAGTCAAGTGCAACATGTTTCATGCGTGAGTGGAACAAGCGGGTTGGCGGTTGGTTGCACCGCATTATCGTGTAGATAACGGTGCTGAGCTAAAGGTGGTCGAGCTCTCCGAATATATTAACGGAGCTCGGTAGCCGTGGCATTGACAGATCGGTATTCGGGTTCAATGGAGGATCGAGCAATTGTGTGTTGTTTCTTGGAACTCCAAGAGATGGGATTGCGAACGAGATAAAGGTGCTGGTAGAGGTAAAATCATCCTTGTTGCCAACCTAGTCAGTGTCCGAGTAGGCATGTAATTGAAGTGGAGATTGGCGATGGAGAAGAATCCCATGATCAATAGTGCCACATAAATAGCGGAGAATACGCTTGACGACAATCCAATGGTCACTGGTTGGGCGATGCATGAATTGAGAAAGCTTATTGATTGCATAAGCAACGTCTGGTCGGGTCAATGTTAAGTATTGAAGGTTGCCGACAATGGTGCGAAACGCAGAAAGGTCAGATTGTGCAGTATCAGATTGAAGAGATAAGGTAGGAGAGGTTGACAATGGGGTAGAGATTATGCGGGCTCTGTCATCTCAGCTCAGGCAAGGAGGCCAGCTATATACCTTCGTTGGGAAAGGATTAGGCTGAGCTGATGAGAGAGGACTTCAACTCCAAGGAAATAAGTTCGGGGACTTAGGTCCTTGAGAGAAAATCGGCAGAGAGCAAGGTGATGAAGTGCTGAATAGCTGATGGATTGTTGCCTATGATGATAATGTCATGACATACTGCTTGAATGTAGATAAATGGTAGCCGCGAGGAACAGCGGAGGATGAATAGGAGAAATCTGCGTTAGGTTCATGAAACCAAGGTAAGTAAAAATTGTTTGAAACGTTTATTACCCGCTGAGGTGCTTTAGCCCATAGATTGGCTTTGCGGTCGATGAGCATGATTAGGATGGTGATAGTAATGACCACATTGGTTGGAGCCATGAAAACATCCTTGGTAAGGGTGCCCTGGAGGAAGGCATTGTTGACATCAAGTTCACGGAGACACCACCTTTGGATGGTAGAAAGATCCATACAACTTGCACAATGTTTTTAAGTGACCGGGCGGTACCCGATTCCTAGATGCCATTAGAACAGGACGTCAAACTCCTCCGACATTGTTGTGCACCATTTGGGGTCTTTGATGGCTTAGGTTACAAAGGCCGGTTCAAGATCTCGGGCTAGTTGGGTAGAGAGGGTGAGTTTGTGGACTAGTTTGTGAATGTAATAGTGAGAACGACTGATTAGAGGGGAGGTGCAGGCAGTGGGGCATGGCAAGGAGGGCTAAAGGTCTCGAGAAATAGGATATTTGGGCTCAACTGTTGTTGGGGGAGTCAAGACAGTGGTCGGTGGGGGAAGAGGAGACTGGATGGTGGTGGAGGGGGTAAGTGCTCGGGTAGGTGACAACTCAACCATTGATAGGGGAGCATAGATAGTGGTTGATTAGGGAAGAGTGCGTGGGATGATGGTGGAGGGATCGGGTTCTTAGGCATATTGGGATAGCTCGGCCAAGGGGTTCAGACAATGAGGAGTACGTGGGCGAGGGACTAGATGCACAAAGTCGGGGGTGTGATCTACAATCGAGGGTGCTGGAGGCATGGCCGAGTCGACAAGGGTGATTGGGAACCATGTGGAGATGGTGGACTCAATAGACCGAGGAAGAGACGGATGGACTCCAAACAAGGGAAAGATGGACTCAACAAAGCTTACATGAAGGGAGTGATAGGACTTTTAATACCCCAAAATATGCCATAACAGTTTTGTAACATATTTAGGGCATACAATTAGTGCATTTGGAAATTTTTTGTAATTATTATTTTGCTAAGTAAGAAAATTTCGAAACCTGGAATTTTTACAAGATACAAGGGTAAATTTGTAACTTGTCAAAATGGGACACAAAAGACATAATATAAGAAGTGGTGGGTTATTATATAAATGGCATAACTTGATTTGCAAATATAGGAGAGTTTGAGGAATGAGAAGTCACGATAAAGGAGAAATTAAGGTCAAAAAAGGGGTGAGACCAAATTGGTCTCTCATTTTTGGAGAGCTCATACGGTTGAAGTAGAGAGAAATGGGGAAGAAGAAGAAGAAGAAGAAGAAGAAGAAGAAGAAGAAGAAGGAGAGGAAAGCCAAAGAAAGGTATGAAATTTGTTAAGTTTTGTATGGAACTTGTATGGAAACTATGATTTTGGTATGAATTATTGGACTTTTGGACTTTTGTATGGAATTGTTTGATGAAAAAGAAACCATAAACCCTTTTTTTTTATGAATTTGGGTCTAAAAGAACCCTACTTGACATATATGGATTTGTGAATTTTGGACTTGGGTTGGTTGATTGTAATCCTCAATTGAGGAATATTTGTATTAAGGAAATATTGGGGTTTTAGGGAAGATGCTGTCAAAATTTCTCCAACTTCGGATGGTCATAATTTCTTCGTCCGAACTCCATTTCGGATGTTCTTAGACTCTATGGAAATCCCTTTGAGTCTAGAATCTATCCATATATAGCTTGATGATATTGGAACTCCTATTAGGTCTAGAAATCACAAAAACAGAAGGCCTTGCTGGTTCTGCTCGTAGTAACTATTAATGGGAAGCCTCTAACTTCGGACGATCATAATTTCTTTGTCCGAACTCTTTTTCGGATATTCTTGGACTCTATGGAAAGCCCTTTGAGTCTAGAATCCATCCATATATAGCTTGATGATATTGGAACTCATATTAGGTCCAAAAATCATGAAAAATAGTAGGCCCTGATGGTTCTGCTCGTAGTCACTGTTCATGAGAAGCCTCCAACTTCGAATGGTCATAATTTCTTCATCCGAACTCCGTTTAAGATGTTCTTAGACTCTATGGAAATACCTTTGAGTCTAGAATCCATCCATATATAGATTGATGAAATTGGAACTCATATTAGGTCCAAAAATCATGAAAAACAATGAAACCCTCTTGGTTCGCTCGTGATCGTGTTGTTCATAGGAAGCCTTCAACTTCGAACAGTCATAATTTCTTAGTCCGAACTCCATTTTGGATGTTCTTGGACTCTATTGGAACATTTTTGAGTCTAGAATCCATTCATAATAGCTTGATGAAATTGGAATGATAGTAAATAGCTCATAAGCATACATGGTAACCATAGTTATTCATGCATATAATGAGATATGAAAAATGCGAATATGAATAAATGATTGTAAATATCGCATATGATCACTTAGGATGACAATAATTATTTTGGAATATGAGATATATGCGGAACATAAAGTACACATGGATTATGCACTTAGAACTTTGAGGTATAGAGATGAGCCGGGCATGCCTGATAGGAAAAACAAATTACGATATCTTGTCCAGGTTGACCCTAGTTTGAAGATTCATTCTGACACCTTCGGGCCACCACATAGATGGTATTATCTCGGTATAATGATAACGACTCCTTCGGGCCCTTATAGATGCTTGTTTTTGTATAGTGAGTACAAGCACCTTGGGCCCTTATATTTTCCTTTATCCACTTCTATGGTTTATACGAGGCATGAAACATAAAACAAAAGGACTTGAATATGACATATGAAATATTATGATATGATAGAGAAGTATAGCACCCAATAGATGACAAGTATGTTGTGACAAGAACATGAAGCAAAGTGTAAATTATAAGAAATGAAATGGTATGATAAGTAAAATATGAAATATGTATAAGCATGTTTAAATGATATGATATGTTAGATGTGTATGCATGTGTATAGAAGTGTATTGATGACACTTATTAGGGTCATTATATGTATTAATTCGCCTAAACTATAAGCAGCACGGGTGTTTCATACGTACCGTACGGAGCGAGAAAAGAGAAGTTTGGACACTCCACATTAGCAACCAAGGTCAACACACTACTTGGTGCCCATTAATGACCTTTTGGTCTATTTTTGTATATGTTTTTTTTTTTGTAAACAATGTAAATATTATAAATGTTGAACACTTCCATATTTGGAGCTTGTATATATTTTGTAATCTGCTGCTACAAAATATAGTACAAGTTAAATATTTAAAATTATATGAATGAACAAGCTTAAAGGTTATAAGTTTATAAAAAAAAAAAAAAAAAAATGACACCCTCGCTTGACACCGTGTGCTGAGTTGGGGGCATCATAGTTTAGTGGTATTAGAGCCTAGGTTTAGGTGTTTCTGGAAAAGCCTAGGTTTAGGCGGCTCTAGAATAGAGTATATGATAGAAAAACATGTGTTTAGTGATGTGTTGGCTGATGTGGATGTCCTTGTGTTTTGTATAGATGGATGGAATGCCAAAATCTGGCGAAGAAACGAGTTGAGAGTGTTAACGAGGAGATCGGGTTTACTGCTTCGGATGGGTTCACGAATTTGTTAGACGTGAGAGTCCCAGCCGAACCAAATGAAGCCTTGCTGAGAATATCGTAGGACATGGCTCGGGTATTGGATAGATTGACCGCTCTTAAAGCTCCAATAGACACAGTAAGAAGACATGGAGCAGAGGAATTCCATGGGTAGAGCATGGAAGAGTCGACAATGGTCACGGTTAGAAAAGCAAAGAAAGGGTATTGGAGGTTAGATGCTCTCACGATCGGAAGAGCATCATGTCTTGTATCACTATTGAGGGGTGAGGCATATGATTGGTGGAAACTGGTGCTCAAAAGTCCAGGGTTCAAATCTCATGACATGGGAATTCTTTATCTAGAGTTCGGGGCAAAGTAATATTCTGAGACATGTATAGGAATCAAAGTGGAAGCAGTTCACGAATATGAAGCAAAGGAACTTATCTGTAGTTATTATGAAAAGTTTAGCCATCTCGGCAAATAGCTTCTGCAAAGCGGTCCTCACCGGGAGTGTTTAGGTGTAGGCAATGAAGATGGGTACATGATTCCATCGAGGTGCCTTTGTGACTCTCAATAATTGAACTTTATCGATTGGTCGAGTTTCAATGAGGGTGGAGGGTGGAAACCGGCGGCAAAGAGTGTCTCCAAAAAGAAGAAGTTCTCAAAAGGAGCCTCCTCTTCTGGTAAAAGAGCTAGAGATGTTCAAGCCGAGTCAGTACAGGGTTCAGCTACAAGAAGTAGAAGACAAGGAGGTCAAGTTGATGTGGAAAAGATTCCAGTAGTAAGGGAATTTCCAGATGTATTCCCTGAAGAGTTACCAGGTATTTTCCTTGAGAGGGAGGTGGACTTATCCATAGAAATTGTGCGGGAACAGCCCTGTGTCTAGAGGCGACTTACGAGGATGGCTCAGCAGTGAGTTGAAAGGAGTTAAAGGTTCCTTCCTGAGCTTTTAGATAAGGTTTTGATAGGCAGCGCGATGTGTAAAATGTGTGCGCTGTGTCTTGCGAGGTGCACGTGTCGCCTCAAGTAATATAGTGTAGTCATGGTATGGATATCGATCCACAAGGACAGGTGTAATGACTACAAAGGTTCTGCTTTTTAGATAATATATGAATATCTAAGAAGTAAATTGAGTATGTAAATTTCGACTAAGCTATTGATTCTAATGAATTGATGGTATTGAGTACTAGGGTTATATCTCCCCCTGTCACGTTCAATGGATTATTTCTTAAGGATGCTATTGCTCAATATACTTATCATTTTGTCAATTGGTGAGGTGATCTTACTTACGAGATATCCTCTCTCGAGGTATATCCGCCTATCTCGTGAATAGATTTGAGCTATATCTCCTCTCCAGCTCGATATTCGAGAGAAATGCTTAAATGTTCTAACCTCGGATGCCACCTTCGAGGATCGGAATATCTCTATTCTTAGATTCAGGCGAAAGCTACTCTACCCCGGATCCACGGATAACCTCATCTCGAATCTGGGATCTCGGTGCGATTATGCGATGTTGGCGGACATCACCATATAATTAAATCATAGGCGTAGAAGCGAGATGAAAACAAATAGATAAATACTTGAACAATATAAAATTACTAACAATCCATCGACACATGACGAGTTCCTTAAAACCCTAGATATAATTCTAGAACATACTGAACACGAATATGAAAATGTTTAATCTCAAAAACATAGTTCTAATATCCAAAATAAATGGAAACAATACAAATCCCGGGCACTTCGTCGAAGTACCCGTGTCCTCTGCTGCGAAGTGCGTGCCCTCGTTCCCTCGCTCCGGAAATACCACGATTTATGAGCCATTCGTACTTTAAATGATGGGGTGCAGATCTCGAGCTGACGTCGCGGTGGGGGAGGCGTCAGCGGCGTTGGCGTCCGCGGCGTTTGAATGTTGACCTTGCATTGTTGACCGCGTCATGGCGTTGGGATGTCAGCGGCGATGGGGCGTCGCGCGAAAGAAGCGTGGAAATCCTTGAGTGGGGGCGTCAGCGGCGTGGCGACCACTTTCTTGCTTTGCTCCCATTGCTTCGCTTGCTTCCGATAAATGCTTGCACAACCGATGCACTGCTGTCACCAGCCAGCTTAGCCGGAAATCGAGAGTGCGAAACTATGAAATTACTATAAAATAAACCTGAAAATGAAGCGGCGCGAGTATAATATGAGTGCCCCAGACACTCATCACACCCCAAACTTAGTTTCTTGCTTTGTCCCGAGAGCAGAATGGACTCTAAACCCTAACCGGCCCTATGGGTACAGACTAACACAAACGTGGCCAATGCACATCTTGAAAAGTAGGATCAATTAGACTGATTACTGTCTTCTTTGTTTGCTCGAGTTCACAGGATGCATACAAGTGTTCGACTTTCGGAAAACTCAGTTGAACTAGGTGGGAGTGACTAGCGCCTCAAATTCCATGGAACTTAATAACCCTTCCCAATGACCCTATGTGCGTATAATGAATGACCTCCGATTCTTGTACTAAACTCAGACCTTTGAGCTTAAGCTCGGCTTACCTATTTGGAAGAAGCTAACTAGAAAGGATAGGGCATACCCATTTTATTCTTGTCAAAAATACCTAAAAACTTCTAAGTACCTAAAGAAATGGAAAAGACCTAGTGCGAAGTTTTTAGTTGAGTGTTCTGTAGCAGGATCCAGTTGACTCCCACAGGTTGGTTAAAGACTGACATTAGTTCCCTTTTCAAACTTCACCCGAACACTCAGCCAAACTCAAAGGCCTAGGTTGTGGAAAAATCCATCTTACGTCCCATGTAGCGGGCGTGAAGTCAATGACTTCCAGCCGGTTGAGAGCAGGACATTGAACTCAAAGGCCCCTCGAGATTTGTGCAGGGATTAGATTGGGTGATCCACTTATTCTAACTCACCTGACTCTTTTGACTTTTTCTTCTTCTTTTCATTTTATTTTATTTTATTTTATTTTTTTCTTTTGTTGGGGCTGATGGCAATCCTCTTTTGATTGGGTGTCCCATCGCTTAGATAAAGTTAGAATCTCCCGAGGTTTGTCGAACTTTCGTAGTTGGTCTCGACACTGTGCATACCACGAGAAGGTTAGTAGTGTGTGTGAATGTGATAGGATCATCGAAATAGTTTCTTGACTACTGGGATTAGTTCACTAAACCTTTCCTATTCAACCTAATTAGAGGCATCCAACAGTGTATGCATCCAATCATCCATGTCAAAAGCGAGTCGGTCGAAATGATCCTCGACTTTTCCAACATGGCACACATACACGCAATTACACATATCACGAATGACCTAACACATGCAAACAACTAACATGACTCAGCAAATAAATGGAAAAAGTAAACTGAAACTACGCAGACACACAATTAATATGCTAGAGCAAACAAAACACTACAAATACTAAAAACAAAACATAACTAAACAAAACAAAACCCGATCACCACCCACTCCCCCCCCCAAACAAAAAATCCAGTGTCCCCACTGGCAATAAACAAAAGTAGAGGTAAAGGGGACTCCCTTGGTGATCACTGCGGTGGCGGTGGTGGTGGCAGGTGGAAGGCTAGGAGGTACAGGCGATGCGGGCACCTGGGACTCTGGCTGGCCGAGAAGAATGATGGCACGATTGGCCGGGACGGTCGCATATTGACACGGAGGGCCTCTATCACGTGTGACAAGGACTTCGGTGCTCTGGTCTCATCCAGAATGCATCGGCGCTACGTAAGTGAGAGCACCGGATCGCCCGGGATCGGAGGCGATTTGGGATTGTCTCAGGGGCTGGCGTGATGGTGGTGGGGGTGGGTGGGACGAGGGCTGGTCAATGTCTCTCTGGGGATCGCCGAGGAAGCCACTGCCAGGCGATACTCCTGCGTCGTCCTCGTCCGAGGGCTCATGACCGGAATCATATACCCTCTCAGGTTGTGGGACACAGTGTGTATCTGCGCGATATGGCTTTGATGGGTGGAGCCAGGCCTCGGTCGTGAGGCACTGGCTTTCGTTTGGACAAGCGAATATAAGGAAGGATTACTGAATTCATCTTGGCGTCCGGTTATGGAGGGGAATGGCATCGCCAACGCCCGACATCGAAGGTATATCTGTAAGATAAGCGAGAAGTTGAGTAGGGCACGCTTGCGGTCACTTCACGCGCCGCGTTCGTTCGTCGGAATGAGGCGGCGTGATGAAGTGGTGCCGGACCCAGCAGGTATGAAGGCCGTCGCGGCCTTGAAGTGGGCGGCTTTGGCCCGCCATTGATTTTCCACTCACCCAGACCATTTGGTCCATGCGCGTATAACCTCGGGGTGGTCGAGTGCTCATTAGGCCCGTCGACGACTCCGGAAGGGACATGCTCTAGGCTGGCCAAAAACTATTGATCGACTCCTTGCCCCGAGAGTGGAGCCAATGCGACCCGCACCACGACTTTCTTCAAGGCGTGGGAGGCGAGATTGGCGTAGAACTCGCTGCAGCTCATCGACTATTTGGATGAGGTGGTTTGGCTGGAGCATGCCATCCCTTAGCATGTGGTCTTTGCGAGAAAAAGTCATCGGGATGGTGAGCCCCTTCTCCTTGATGAGCGATTGGTTTTGCAAATGGTGCCAAACCGATCGTGACTCGCATTGAGCCATGTGAGCATCGTAAAAATTGGGGTCGGGTCTATTTGGCGGAGCTTCAGCTTAGTAAACAATTTTTCCTTTTACCGAGACATATTGACCTAGAAGTCACGTGGTAGTGACCTTTAAAGTAGACACCTCTTGACTTAGACCCGAAAAACAAACACCTAGTGTGCACTAAAACAAACCAAAACTACTAAGTGTGCTAAAAAACCTAACTATGACTCAAGACCCTAAAATAAACCTAACAATACCCTAAACGTGAACCTAAAAGATCCCTAGACCAACCGTGAATGCCGTGGTACCCTAGAAGACGATACTAGAGCTAGGAACGAGTACAGTGTGGTGAGAATGCCACAGTGACCAGGACCCAGTGTGTGAGGGAACTGCAGAGTTGCCACGGAATTTGTCGGAGGGGGCAATGTGGGGAGCCTCGTAGCGTGATAGGGAGCTCCGGTAGGGCTGGGGAGGACAGGTGCGCAAGAGGGCTAAGGTTTCGGGTAGTGGTATTGATGCGGGAGTGAAGAGCAAAATGGTTCTTGGCCTTAAAAGCGGGTGGCGATCAGCGTCGCGGAACAGCGTCGCTGACGTTCTGGCGAGTGGCACTAAATGATGTGTGACGTTGGATATCGCGTCGTGGCGTCAACGAACACTTAAAATTCCACGCGTGCGACGTTGGATATCAAATCGCGACGTGAAGCGAGACACGCAAATTCCGCGTCGCGGCGTGGATCTGTCCGCGTCGCGGCGTTGGAGATCACGTCGCGGCGTGGCTGGCATTCGCAAAATTCCGCGCGTCGCGGCGTTGGAGATCCGCGTCGCGGCGTGTGAGACGCAAAATTCCGCGTCGCGGCGTTGGAGATCCACGTCGGCGACGTGGCGAAGGACAAATGGGCGTCCACGGTTCAAACATCAGCGGCGTTGGGCGATCGCGTTGAATCCCGCACGCGTCGCTGACGTGGCGGGATACGGATCGATCAAAGTTGTGCACATTGATGATCTCTTGGTCAAGAAACCCTCCCCATTCTTAATTGTGACTTTCTGGACTTGTGCACGCTTGAGCCGAATCCTCCCCACTACTGCGTCGGGTGAGTCTGAAATTAAGCAAGCCAGCGGCTGGAGTGCAGGGAAAGCTAGAAACCCAATAGCACTAAAAATAAACAGTAAAAAATTAGCACTCGGAAAAGGGAAAAGTTTAAGAAAAAAATTGGGTTGCCTGCCAAGAAGCGCTATGTTTAATGTCGTTAGCTCGACGACCCTGAATCTCAATGTGCTCGGGAACCCAGGAACCGTATGATCGCTTACCACACTTAGTGCAGCGGCTGTTAAAGACAGTTTGCTTAATGCGCAAGGAACTTCGCCTCCATAGTACGGCTTCAATCGTTGGGTGGTGACTGTGAATGTGCCTTTCTCGGGATCGTAACCACGCTTGCAGGTGTGAAAAGACCTTCAGTCCTTGTGAAGGCCACGACCATCGAGACTTCAATTTCCTGGAAGAGCTTTAGGCGGGGTGAACAAAAAGAACTTTGTTGTCTGCTGTGAACTCTTTTATGGTAATGTGTTTGTAAATTGCCGGCTTTTGTCTTTCATATTATTAATGCGGGGCGTTTTCATAAGCGGTTTAAAGATTCGTCTAGTTCGAGTTGGAGCGGTTGCTTCTCGCCCGGCGATGTACTATCCATGTTTAGCGTCGAGGTGGCCCGGTGGGCTCGATGCTCCAATTCCTCTTGCGGAAGATGACCGCGCCTTACCATAGCGGTCTGAACGGAGACATACGAGGAGTTTAAATGCGGTGCGATGCGCTGAAGTGCATCTTCCAATCTTTTTAGACCAATCCTTCTTGGGTTGTTAGCGTCTTCGAGAATGTACTTGATTTCGCGGTTTTGATACCTGCAGCTTGTCCGTTTAGTGGGTGGTATCACGAAGATGTATGATGGCGATGCCCATACTTTGCAAAACTTTATCAATTGCCTTATTGCGAGAAATGAGTACCATTATACGTGATCAATGCTCGAGGGTTCCAAGCGTGAATATGTTGTTCTTGAGAAATTGAGCCTGACATGGCATCATTGGTGCGTGTAGGGATCGCTTCCACCCACTTTGAGACATAGTCTACTGCCAACAAAATGTATAAGTTGCTATATGATGCAAGAAATGGTCCCATGAAATCTATCCCCCATAAATCAAACAATTCTACCTCCAAAATGGGATGCATGGGTGGCTCGTCTTTTCTAGAGATGTTCCCCATTCGTTGACATTTGTCACGAAGTGGAAAGCAAGATTGATGAGCATCTTTAAATAAGGTAGGCCGGTAAAAACTTTGATTGGAGCACTTTGGCTGGCGTTCTGCGGCCACCCAAGAAGTGTCCACCACACGGTGGGGGTGTGACGGTGGTTTAAAATCTTTGTGCATTTCATCTTCGAACACACATCTCTTTATCACGATCGGCGCGATTAATGCGTACAGGTAACCATCCTGATAATAGTGTTTCAGGTGTGCAAAAAACCTCTTTTTCTGCTGATATTTAAATTCAGGAGGGACTACTTTAGCCACTAACTAATTCACATAATCTGCGAACCATGGAACTGCCCTCTTGTCCTCAATAGCTAAGAGTTTCTCGTCTGGGAATTCGTCATTCACTAGGACATCATCTCTGGCCCCTTCTAATCGTGAAAGATGGTCTGCCACTAGGTTTTCAGTGCCTTTCTTGTCTTTAATTTCTACGTCAAATTCTTGCAGCAAAAGGACCCATCGAATTAATTTGGGTTTTGCGTCCTTCTTGGTCATCAAGTACTTAATAGCAGAATGATCAGTGTGCACCACGACCTTGTTGCCAATCAAATAAGGCCTGAACTTGTCAAAGGCAAAGACGATAACCAAAGTTCTTTCTACGTAGTGGCAGTAATTCAATTGAGCATCATTCAAAGGATTACCTTTGCATAGTAAAATCACACGAAAGATTTTCTCTCGTTTACGCCTAACAACGCCCCAATTCTGAGTAAACTGCGTCACACATAAGTTCAAATGGAAAGGACCAATGCAGACCCACACGACAATGAAATTTAGATCAACTTATCATGACGAAAAAGCATGCAAACATTGTGAATCAAACTCAAATGGGATCCCCTGGACTAACAAGTTAGATAACGGTTTTGCGATCTGTGAGAAATCCTTGATAAAAGCGCTTTATAAAATCGGCGTGGCGAAAACCGAATCCCTTTTACGATGAGGGTGGAAGCGACTTTTCAATTGCCCCGATCTTATCCCATCTACCTCATCCCTCTTTGCTTTGAATCCAGATGTCCGGACAATACCCTCTTGTACCATAAAATGACACTTTTCCCCCGATTGAGCTAAGTTGGTTTCTTCACATCTTGCCGGTACGAGTTCTCAAATTTTCTAAACAATTGTGAATGAATTTCCCATTCTTGAGATCGTCCGCAGATATCTCGATTGTCCTTTCAACCATGTCGAAGAATATGACCATCATACATCGTTGAAAGTACCGGTGCATTGCACGGTCAAGGGCATCGTAAATCTTAGAATGTACCATAAGGACAAATGAATGTTGTCTTCTCACGATCAGCCAGAGCTATGGCAGCGATTGTAACAGATTATCATCAACAATAGTATTCCTTAGTAGTATCGGTGTCTAGCATCCTGATCTAGAAAGCGGCAATGGGGAAATGATCTTTTCGAAGTAACTTTGTTCAATTTTCGATAGTCAATACAAATCCTCCCACCGTAGCTAGAGAAGCGGTAAGATGTTGTTTCGATCCCATTGTGATTGTTCCTCCTTCTTGACACTACTGGCCCAGAAATTGCAATACACTATGCGAAATGGGGTAAATCACCCGAGTATCTAACCATTCAGACCTCTTTCGGACTACCTCATTCATTGTCGGATTTAACCTCATTTGCGGCTTCACGAAGGTTTGTGTCATCTTCCTAGTAAAATCTGATGCATGCACATAGAAGGGCGAATCCCTTACCATCGGCTAAAGACCATCGAGTGCATGTTTTGTGATCTCGAAGGACCTGATAACTTCTCTTCCTCTAGTGCGGTCAAAATCTTTGAGATAATCACGGGTAGCGTAGATTACGACCCAAAGGTATACACATATTTCAAATGGCCCCAGAGTGAGTTTTATTTCATCTTGGGTGGTTGCTTTCAATAGATGGAATTTGGCGTTTAGCTCCTTCTCCTAGAGATTCGAAGTATTTTCTTCTGTTGTGTCCGAAAGAGTCCATCCATTTAACATATTCTTCTGCCTCTTCGCTCAGGTTCTCAGACTCATTCTCCACTAGGCTAGTCTCCAAAGGGTCAGTGAGACCACTTCGGCTAGACACTATAGCCTCTACTATTTCAGCCATGGAGCAAGTATCACTCTTTGCTGGGTGTCTCACTGCTTCAAACACATTGAACTTTACTTCATCTTCTTGTACTCTCAGTTTCAGTTCTCCCCTCTGAACATCAATCATTGCCCTGCCGGTTACTTGAAGCTTGAACCACACCCAGATTATGGGTGTTTCTTTATCTTCTTCCATATCTAACACAATGAAATCTGCGGGGAAGATAAAAACTTATCGACCTTTACTAAGACATCTTCATACCCCTCTTAGCTTCAAAGATAAATGCGCAAGGCGAAGAGTGGCTTGTAGTTGAGGCGGGCCTGCTAATCCCCAAACGTTTGAAAATGGATAATGGCATAAGGTTAATGCGGCACCCCAGAGTCACATAGGGCTCTCGAATAGCATTTCCAATGGTGCGAGGATAGTGAAGCTATGCGGGTCCCTTGAATACGTGGCGACTTTCTGCAGTATGGCCTTTGCATTCCAGTCCAAGTAGCGTTTGAAATCAGCTAATCTTCTCTTATGGGACAGGATGTCCTTCATGAATTCACGTGGCGGGCATGCACGCACAAGGCATCGACAAGCGGGATATTGATGTGTAACTTTGAAAGAGCGTCCATGGGTGGTGAATTGCTTATCCAGTTTATGCTTCTTGAGACATTGTGGGTATGGAACTGGCAGGCTGCCCTTTGCTTCAGTAGAGTTCTCTGCTGACTGTTTCTCCTGAGGCTGTTCTTTGTCTGCATCGTCTTTCTGCTCTGGCTGAATGACCTTCTCGACCTCACTCCTACATAAGCGAGGATTTCCCCTTGGTCTCCAAGTCTTTACCACTTCTCAGCATAACTGCTTTGACATGTTCATTACCGTCTCGTCTCGGGTTTACTTCTGAGTTGCTCGGTAAGGAACCCGGTTGCCTTTCTGTCAGTAAGTTTGCCATTTGACCCATTTGTGCCTCCAAACTTCTCATTTGTCTTTGCCGATTGTTCAAGCGGGTTGCTAATGGCGCATGTTTGCCTTGGTCTCGTTCATGAAAGCGAGTGGGAGGTTAACATCTGTGCGGGAAACTTGCTCTAAAGTACACATTTTTCGGTGGTTCACTAGTTCAGTTTGATGAATTGTAGTGTTACGATTGTTCCTCCATCCATACCCTTGATTATTACGATTGTTAAAGTTTACGATTATTGCGCCGCCTTAGCCTTGATTTGATTAACGATAACTATTTCCCAATAGGGTTCTTTAGCGTGATTGATTCGATTGAATCTTGACACGTCTTGGGCTGCTCTCTTGTAGGGTTTCTTTGTGACATTAGTCTTTGTTGTCTTGCCCTCCCGCAAAATTCACATGACTCCGTAAGGTTGGCTTTGTATGGCATTTCTTCACTTTGCTTTGCTATTCAACTGTTTAGTCAACCGTGCCACATGATTAACCAAATTGTTGAGGACCTCATTGTTCGTGCTACCCTTGCTTTCCGGTGCACCCTCTCTGCGGGCCAACGGTTTGTATTGGTTGCGGCATGTTACAGATTTCTCACGCACAGTGCGTGGTTTCTTCATCAATGCTCCTCGGTGAAGCATCAATCATTGTTCTAGTTGCATTTCTCAGACCATTATAGAAAGTATGGACTTGCATCCATCTGGTCAGTCGGTGGTGTGGGCACTTCCGCAGTAATTCGTGAAATCTGTCCCATGCCTCTGCCAGGTTCTCCCCCTCTAGTTGTCCAAAAGTATTGATCTCTTGCACGAGAGTTGATGCGATTTTAGAAGGTGGAAAAGAACTTGAGTCGAAATTTTGCACTAAATCATTCCATGTAGTGATTGAATCTGGTGGCTGACTGGTTAACCAGTGCTTGGCTCTATCTCCAAGTGAAAGTGGGAACAACCGCAACCTGAGAGCTTCTTCAGTAACCCCATTGTACTTGATAGTATCGCAAACTTCAAGGAAGTTAGTCAAATGCATGTTCGGGTTCTCATGGGGTCAGTCCGTGAGCAAGATGATACGAAGCATCTGTGCGTGACCCAGGCTTCAAGTCGAAATTGTTTGCTGAATAGGTGGTAGTCGATATTTGTCCCGAACAACGGGTTAATTGGTAAAATGAACTCATCTAGTAGCATGGAAGGATCGTCTTTGGTGTATCGCGGCACGGGTCTTGATTCCTTCCATTATTCCTGACCGACCTCTCATTGGCTGGATTAAATTTCGATGTCGAGGTTACGCTCTTCATTGTTTTCCATAATTCGTTCGGTTTCTAATCTGTTATGTTCTCTGTTCTCGAAGTAATATGTGCAGAGTTCTTTCTGGCTCAGGATCAAACAGGTGTTGGTTAGCTTGATCTCGATGTCGCATGTACTTATTGAAAACTACACTGCAATAACACACGAACCAACAAAACCAAATTACCAGCACTTGTAAAAATAAACAAAAGTAAAGAAAATTCCAGAATAATATCTAATTGCTTAATTCTCTATATCAATCTAAACGTCACGACAACGGCGCGAGCAGTAGGCCCGAAAGCGCGATGTGTAAAATGTGCGCTAAATGCGCAAGTGCGTGTCGCCTCGAAATAATATAGTGTACTCATGGTGCGGATGTCGATCCGCGAGGGACCGGGTGTAATGACTAAAGTTGCACTTTTAGATAATATACGAATAGGCGATTTCTAAGAAGTAAATTGAGTATGTAAATTTACGACTAAGCTATTGATTCTAATAGTGCTGGTGGTAGTGCTAGGGTTATATCTACCCACGTCGTTCGATGGATTATTTCTTAAGGATCTTTATTGCACCGATATACTTATCATTTTGTCGATTGGCGGGGTGATCTTACTTACGAGATATCCTCTCTCGAGGTATATCCGCCCTATCGTAAATAGATTTGAGTATATCTCTATCTCAACTTCGATATTCGAAATTCTTAAATGTTACAACCCGGATACCACCTTGAGATCGGAATATCTCTATTTACCGATTATTTGAAAGCTACTCTACCTAGATCCACTGGATAACCTCATCTCTCGAATCTCGGATCTCGGTGTGATTATGCCAATGTTGGCCGGACATCACCATATAATTAAATCATAGGCGTAGAGCGAGATGAAAACAAACTAGATAAATACTTGAACAATATAAAGTACTAACTTCAATCCCATTGACACATGACAGGGTTGACAAAACCACAGATATAATTCTAGAACATGCGAACACGAATATGAAAATGTTTAATCTCAAAAAACTTATCGTTCTAATATCCAAAATAAATGGAAACAATACAAATCCGGGCATACCGTGCGAGAATTACGTAATCATACGCTGCGAATTCCGTTGCCCCTCGTTCGTGCGCAACCTCCCGATACCACGATTTATGAGCCATTCGTGCTAAATGATGGGGTGCGGATCTCGGTGGCGTCGCGGCGTTACGCGTTCGCGGCGTTGAGGCGATCCAGCGACGTTGGCGTCCGCGAGCGTTGAAGCGTCAGCGGCGTTGGCGTCACGACGTTTTTGAATGTTGACTTCTGCATTGTTGACCCAACGTCGTGACGTTGGGATGTCGCGACGTGGGGACGTCGCGACGTGACAGCCACTTTCTTGCTTTGCTCCTCATTGCTTCCAAAACTGCTTCCAACAGGCGCGCTATGCTCCAATGCACGCATCCGACCAAACACCAAATCGAGTCTAGCCACAAAAACTATGAAATTACTATAAAATAAACACGAAAATGAAAAACCGGCGAAATTATAATATGAGTGTTTTAGACACTCACTCCCGGTTTTAATACGACCAGTGTTTTGCCTTGGGATTTACTTTTTGTTGTTTTTTATGAGAAAAAGAAAGATGGCACTCTACAGATGTGCATCGATTATCGGCAGATCAATAAGGTGATAGTGAAAATCAAGTACCCATTGCCGAGAATCGAAGATCTTTTTGATCAGTTGAAAGGAGTGAGTGTCTTTTCAAAGATTGACCTGCGATCTGGATATTATCAGTTGAGAGTAAAGGAAGTAGATGTGCTGAAGAGGACATTTAGAACCCGATATGGCCATTATGAGTTTTTGGTAATGCTATTTTGGTTGACTAATGCACCGGCAGCATTCATGGATTTAATGAATAGGGTATTCCGACCCTATATGGATCAGTTTGTAGTGGTCTTTATTAATGACATCCTGGTGTATTCTAAGGATGCACAGGAACATGAACAACATCACGAAAATAGTCCTACCGGGCGCTAAGAAAGAAGTTATATACTAAGCTTTCGACCAAATGTGATTTTGGCTCGAAGTTCCTTCTTAGGTCATATTGTGTCGTGGAGAACTTCGGGTTGACCTGCAAGATTGGCTGGATTGTGAATTGGAAACCACCTTGAAATGCAACCAAGGTGAAGAGTTTCTTGACTGCTTGATTATTATAGAAGATTTGTGAAGACTTTTCGTCATAGCTTCTCCCGCTCACCAAGTTACTTTCGGGAAAGGAATAAAGAGTTTGGTGGATAGACGAGATGTCGAATAGTTTTGAACCGTTGAAAGGGATGCTTTGGTTGAAGCACCAGTATTGACGTAACCTACTTTGGGAAAAGAGTATTCCTTGTATAGTGATGCTTTAGGCATTGGTTTGGGATGCGTGTTAATGCAAGATGGGAAAGTGGTGGCTTGCATCCTAGGCAGTTGAAGCCACATGAGAAGAATTATCCTACTCATGACCTAGAGTTGGCTGCGGTAGTGTTTGCTTTGAAAATATGGCGACACTACTTATATAGGGAAAAGTGTAGAATTTGCACCGATCATAAGAGTCTCAAGTACTTGCTAGCAGCGAAGAGTTAAGTGAGACGAGAGATTGGTTAGAGTTATTCAAGGATTATGACTACATCATAGACTACCACCTCGGAAAGGCTAATGTGTAGTCGATGCTAAGTAGAAAACTGGTGGTAGCAATGTCACTACGGTGGTGATTGGAGACTAGCAGATGATGGAGTTATGTTAGCTCAACTAGAAGCGTAACTTAGTTTTAGAAAATGATTATGAATCGTGAAAAAATGATGAAGAGCTACGAGAAAAGTCACGAGATGGTTAGAGATGGTGACGAGGCCCCGGGACCCTTCAGAGTGAGAAAAGTTGGAAGTTTGTATTTTGGAACATATAATGTGTGCCGGATGATAAAGAGCTAAGAAAAAGTTTCTATTTGAAGAGGCTCTATATCACGGTATTTACCATGCATCACGGAGGTAATAAGATGTACCAAGACTTGAAACAGTTTTATTAATTGGCGAGGATGAAAAAGGACATTCGATTACGTGTCTAAGTGTTTGGCCGTGTCGGTAAAAATTTGGAACACCAGTACCATCTGGTTTGTGAATCCCCTTCCAGCCCAATGGAAGTGGGATAACATCACTATGGATTTCATATCTGATTTTCCCCTCACCCAAAGGAAATATGATGTAGTTTGGGTAATTGTGGACAGATTGACCAAGTCTCCTCACTTCCTACTGGTTCGACTTGACTACTCCATGGATCGTCTAGCGGAACTTTATGTGATGAAAATTACAATGGGTTGCATGGGATTCCCTTATCGATAGTGTCTGATCGCGATCCACGGTTTACGTCAAGGTTCTGGAAGGAATTATAGTCAGCTTTTGGTACGAGATTGAATTTTAGCACTGCTTTCCATCCACAAACAGATGGACAGTCTAAAAGAGTGATTAAGGTGTTAGAAGATATGCTTCTGGGCTATGTATTAGATTTTTTAGGAAGTTGGGATAGGTATATTTCATTGTTGGAATTTGCCTATAATAATAGTTTTCAGTCAAGCATTGGTATGGCACCATACGAGGGCTTTTGTATGGCTTTTGAAAATCTTGAGGCTTCACCGTGTGTTGGACGGAGTTAAATGAGCATAAAGTGATTGATCTAGACATAGTGAAAGATACGGAAGAGAAAGTGCAGTTATTCGGAAGGTTAAAGGCGGCTAGTGATTGACAAAAATCTTATGCCGGTTGAAGATAGGAGCATTGCATATGAAGTGGGAGACAAAGGTCTTCTTGAAAGTATCGTCGTGGAGGAAAGTCCTACGGTTTGGTAAAAGGGGAAAGTGAGTCAGGGTTCATGGGGCCATATGAGGTTTTGGAGAGATTGGCCTTGTGGCTTATCGTTTGGCCTTTCCTGGAGTGTGTAGTCTGATGTGTTTCGTGTGTCGATGCTTCGGAGATACCTCTTTGATGAGTCGCACATACTACCGATGCAAAGGATATTGCAGAGTACAAGCGGTTGTCATATGATGAAAGAAGTAGAAAGATATTTTTGGGCCGAGAGGTCAACGATTGCGGAATAGCGAGAAATGCAGATTAGTGAGAAGTGTTTTGGCAACACCATGGCGAGGAAAGAAAAATTTCTTGGGAATTTAAGAAGAAACTATGTATGATGTCGCAGCTCTTCACTTCTGACAAAATTTAGGGCCAGAAATTTCTTTAAGTGGGGGAGAGTTATAATACCCCAAAATATGACCTAATAGTTTTATAACATGTTTAGGGTATAATATTAGTGCATTTGGAAATTTTTCGTAATTATTAATTTGCTAATTGAGAAAATTTCGAAACCGGAGATTTATGCAAAGATACAAGGAGTAAATTTGTAACTTGCCAAGAGGACACAAAAGACGCAATATAAGAAGATGGTGGGTTATTATATAAATGGCATAACTTGGTTGCAAATATAGGAGGATTTGAGGACAAGTAAAATAAAGGAGGGTGTAAAGGTCGAAAGGGGTGAGACGGAGTGGTCTCTCATTTTTGGAGAGCTCATACGGTAGAAGTAGAGAGAGAAGGGGAAGAAGAAGAAGAAGAAGAAGAAGGAGAAGAAATCCAAAGAAAGGTATAGAATTTGTTAAGTTTTGTATGAAACTTGTATGGAAACTATGATTTTGGTTTAGATTATTGGACTTTTGGACTTTTGTATGGAATTGTTTGATGAAGAAGAAACCATAAACCCATTTTTTTATTTATGAATTTAGATGCAAGAGCCCTACTTGGTATATTGGTTGTGTTTTGGACTTGGGTTGGTTGATTATAATCATCAATTGAGGAATATTTGTATTAAGGAAATATTGGGGTTTTAGGGAAGATGTTGTCTAAATTTCTCCAACTTCGGATGGTCATAATTTCTTCGTCCGAACTCGTTTGAATGTTCTTGGACTGTAAATCCATTTGAGTCTAGAATCCATTATATAGCTTGATGATATTGGAACTCATATTAGGTCGGAAATCACGAACGATGAAGCCTGCTGGATTGCTCCGTGATCTTGTTCATGAAGCCTCCAACTTCGGAAAGTCATAATTTCTTCGTTCGAACTCCGTTTCGAATGTTCTTGGACTCTATGGAAATCCCTTTGAGTCTAGAATCCATCCATATATAGCTTGATGATATTGGAACTCATATTAGGTCAGAAATCTGAAAAAGCGTTAGGCCTGCTTGATTTACCGCTCGTGGTCAGCTGTCGCTGAAGCCTCCAACGGATGGTCATATTTCTTCGTTCGAACTCCGTTGAATGTTCTTGAACTCTATCGAAATCCCTTTGAGTCTAGAATCCATCTATATATAGCTTGATGAAATTGGAATGATAGTAAATAGCTCATAAGCATACATGATAACCATAGTTATTCATGCATATTATGAGATATGAATAAATGATTGTAAATATCGCATATGATCACTGGATGACAATAATTATTTTGGAATATGAGATATGTACTGAACATAAAATACACATGGATTGTCTGTTTAGAACCTGGTATAGGGATAGACGGGCATGCCTATTAGGGAAAAACAAGTACGCGATATGCGATCGATTAGCCTTTGTTTGGGTGCGATTCTGACTCCTTCGGGCCCTTGTCAAATGGTCATTGTCTCGTCTGTCTGTATAACCAGACCCATATAGACCTTTGTTTCGTATAGTGAGTAAACCTTCGAGACATATATTTCCCTTTTATCGGCTTGCAAGAGTTTATACAGGGCGTAAGAACCTAAAACAAGGACTTAGATATGACATATGAAATGATATGATATGATAAAGAGAAGTATAGCACCGCTATGCGATGACAAATATGTTGTGACAGAACATGAAGCAAGTATAAAATTATAAGAAATGAAACATGGTATGATAGTAATGCCATAAATATGTATAGCATGTTTAAATGATATGATATGTTAGATGTGTATGCGTGTGTATAAATGTGATGACCTTGTGGGGAGTCATCCATATGTATAATTCCCATTAGCTATAAACCTTGCGGGTGTTTCATTCGTGTAGGTATAGGAGACGAGAAGCGAGAAGTTTGGACCTCACATCATGACCAAGGTCGACACGCTGCTTGGTGCCCACTAAAGACCTTTTGGTCTATTTTTGTATATGTTTTGTTTTGTAAACAATATAAATATTGTAAATGTTGAACACTTCCATATGTGGAGCTTGTATATATTTTGTAATCCGTTGCTACAGAATATAGTACAAGTTAAATGTTTAATATTATATGAATGAACAAGCTTAAAGGTTATAAGTTTATAAAAAAAAAAAATGACATCCTCTCTTGACACCGTGTGCCGAGTTGGGGGCGTCACAGGTCTAGGTAGTTGAAGTGTCATAACAGATGTATTCACTTTGGGTGAGCGAGTAGTTAAGGAAGACATAAGGGGAAAAACAAGGAGCAAGTTTGTGCACCGAGTAAGGTCGAAGCCATGGATAACATATACAACTAAAGACACAGAGTTTGGAATAATTGGGAGGGGACTCAAAGAGCTTGTGATATGGAGAGGACATCTGTAGTGAGTGTAGGTGTGGAGAGACGATTAATGAGATATGCAACTGTGAGAAATGCATATGACCAGAAGGAAAGAAGAAGAAGAGAGGTTCGAGAGAGAAGTGCCAAACCGGTTTCAACAATGTGACGGTGGTGACGCTTAGAGAAACCATTGTGTTTCGGAGTGTGTGGTGGAGATGTATGAAGAGATATGTCATGAGTGGCTAAAAAGGTGGACAAACCCGTGTATTCACCCCCATTATCCAAGTAAAGGTAATGATTTCCCATTTGAAGAAGCTTTCAACAAGTGATTTGAAGCAAGGAAAAATCAAATTGACATCGAACTTGCATTTGAGTTGGTAGAGCCATATATAATGGGTGAAGTGATCAACAAAGACAATGTAATATTTGAAGTTGTCAGTCGACTGAATAGGAGATGTCCATACATCAGAAAAGATAATTTGTAGTGTAGCGGAAGACACAATGGTACAATGAGAAAGGTAACTTATGACTTTTATTACAGAAACAGTCTTTATAATGAAAAGAAGACAACATGGTAGACATAGTGTGTAACTTGTACTGTGAAACTAAATGTGCCGAAGAATGGGCTCGAAAGGATGGCCTAATCGATGATGCCAATTAGAAGGAGAGGCTTTGACACTAGAGAACGCAATGATGGAGGCGGAAGGCTTGGTCGACCCTTCATAAAAGTCATCTTTAGTGTGGCCGTGAATAAGTATTGCCCTTGTCTGCAGATCTTTCACATTAAAAGAAGAGGGTAAAAATTCAATTGATGTTTTGTTTGATTTTTAAAATTGTGAGATAGATATAAGATTGTGTTTCATGTTAGGAACACATAAGACATTCACTAAAGTAAAGGAACGAAAAAGGATAGATAAGGAAGTTGAGCTCGAATGTGTAATATGTAGCCCAATACCATCACCAATGACAACGTCATATGCATCATCATAGGGAGCATGGAGGTTAAGGTTGTTGAGGTCGGTGGTGACATGATGAGAGGTGCCACTGTCAAGCAGCCGTGGTGGTGATGTCGGAGATGGAGAGGTGGCGACATTAGCCATGGGGTGCCATTGGTGATTGTGTGGAGCTGAGGAGGGCACAGATGATGAGTGTGAGGGAGCTCGGGCAGTGGAGGTTGGAACCATTTGAGAGAGCGGGCACTGATTGACTGAGTGACCAACTATTTGACAGCCTTAGCACTTACCAAGGTACGAGCTAGACTGTCGCTGTGATGAGGTTGGTTGTGGGGCCTGAGGTGAGGCTAAGGGGCCTGAAGTATGATGACCACTGGTGGAGGGGGAGTGCGACGAGCGGGGCCCATCGATGGGACGCCTAGAGGCCATGTTGGCAGTGACCGGGAACAAGGAGGGATCGGATTGCGAGTGTTTGAGCGCCAATTCCTGATTGATCAATTTTTCATGTAATTCATCAAAGAGAATCGGAGTGTCACGACCTTGGACAATATCAACATATGGATTTGTAGTCTTCATCCAAGCCATCCAAGATTTTGTCAATAACATCCTCATGGTCAAGAGGTTTCCCAAGAGCCGCAAGTTGATCGGGTCGGCACTTGATGAAGTGCATGTATTCGGTGATGGTCTAGGAACCCTTGACGGTAGTCTTGAGTTGGTCCTTGATTTGTTTGATATGCCCACGTGATGGACGAGCATATGTGTTGCCAAGGGTGAGCCATACGTCACGGGAGGTGGTGGATTGTTGAATAAGAGGGATTAAGGGAGCCGAAATGGATCCAATGAGATCACTAAAAAGTAGTTTGTCCTGGTGGATCTAAGAGAGAAAGTTCGGATTTAGGTTTTCCTTGTCGACGGAGCGAGTCGTGGCTGGGGGACACGAATGAGAGCCATCAATATATTTGTAGAGGCCGTAGCCAATGAGAATAGCTTCAATATGAAGCTTCTAGGAGAGGTAGTTTGTGGAGGTGAGTTTGATGATGTTTTGATGCGAGATTGTGATGAGGGTGAGAGGTGAAGTGGAATATGAGGAATTGGGAATGGTGATTGGTTGCTGTTCTAGAGTCATGATGTTGGTAGAGGAAGAGGAAGGGGAGGCGGAAGAGGGTGGGAAGAATAGGGAGGTCGAGGAGGGAGATGAGTTGAGGGCTAAAGGGAAGGGAGAGGTCTGAATCATGGCTTTGATACCATGTAGAAGACTCAAAGGTTGGAAGATTAATTCACTTTTTTCATTGAATCACCTAAGGTATAAATAATACAAAATGAATCAAAACAAATTTGGAGACTAACCTAAACTAGGTATAGATAGATCCTAGAATCAATCTAAATTTAAATATTACATATTCATAATTACATGATATACATTGAATCAGACTTTACTTATTTGGATGTAGAATCTAATTCTCCAATAGTATATTCATTCATACTACCATTGCTCCATTCTGATTCTTTGCTTTCATTCAGAAAGGAAATCCAGGAAAGAGAAAGAGGATGATACCCAAGGAAAGAAAGAATGTAAGGTATTTAAGAACAGTGGAAGGTGTTTGTTTTTTGTCCATTAAACCTCCTCTCTTAGCCCAAGAAGGCTGTTTGTTTTTCCAGAAAATTTTGTTTTCTTCGATTATTTTAGATAATTAATGCCAATAAAATCATCGAGGCTTATTATTTAAAACAAGGTGCAGAAAACAATACTCAAACTGTTACTTTTAGAAAAAACAAATTTTTTTTAACATTTTATGCTAATTGATCAAGTAAGACTGTTTGATTCCTATTCATTGATCAAGGAAAATGTGAAAGAAAGAACATAGAGGCAAAAAGTAGAAGAAAGAATAGTGAACATAATTAAATATAGATTAAATTTTATTACTTCTATAAACTTATCTTACCTATTCTTTTGCTATTAGGAAAAGATCAAATGATTTAAAAATATTTTTTAAATATTTTACAAAATTTAATTATATTTAAATTTCTTTTATACGGTGAAACCAAATAGGAGAGAACTATTTTTCTTGGCAATTTCTCTGCATAAACTAGTCAAAATCCATGTACAGGGGGAAAAAAACCATAAGATTAAGACCACAGCGTGAATACCCACATTCTATGACCTTTTTGCTTTCAAAAAGCAAAACCTGCTTAACGAATAAGAAACAAATAACCGTACGAATCTCCAAGAAAAAGAATAACAACTTGGAAATAAGGAAAATAATTACTAAAGAATACAAGTATTATTCTGACCGTATAGTTTCTACTACTCAGTGAATTCACTACCAACTGCAGTATATGGGTATTCTTCATGGTCAAGGAATAACAAAAGAATAACAAATAATAACTTTCATGCAGAAGACTAGAAAAAAAAAAGGATGGGCCCAGCTAAAGAAGAGAGAGGATGAAGACGATGAAAATGGCGTCCTTGTAGTTGCACATATCTAAAAGAAGTTTTAAGGGGGCTTGGAGTTTGCACATATCCCATCTTTTAGGGTTTCTCTCTAAGCTCTCATGTTCTAGGGTTTGTAAATTTTCTTAGATATTTTAGCTTGTTTTTAGAGCTAAGTTGTAAGATCAAGCTGCTAAAAGACTTCTTGCGGTGGTGGAGTCGGGTTTTGGAGGACTTTCATTTCATATATTTTTTGTATTACTAAACCCTTTTCTATCTCTTAATCTTTCAACTTTATGTTTTGTATAAACATGATTTTGTTGGGTTTTGAGGCTGCTATGAGTGGCTAGATCTACCTCCAGGGCTGGTTGTGGACATTGATGTTTTATATTGACTGATTTTGTGAATATAATCTTGTGTTAAGGTTTTATGATGTGATTTTATGAATTTTTAGGTTTTATTCAACTGTTACATATTAAGTAGTGAAATTGAGACCTAGAGCCAAGGTTTTAAGGTGATGAGTTGGAGTATGCCCTTAGGATTGATTTTCATCCATATGTGTGTATGCGTACTTGATCAAATCAACTTAACCTAGTCAAAGAAATGTGGGAAATTAGGAAAGCCTAGTACTTGATGGATTTTATTAGGAAGGACATCATCTAACCTTATGGGATGATCATATGGACTGAAAGGTGATCGTTTTGAACATAACCCGAGAAATTTTATTGTATGGATCGAGAGGTGACCAATACAAATTCCCAAGGATTGAAGTACCTTATATTGACCTAGATAGACCGAAAGGAGAATAGGGATTAGGTGTGTAAAATTGAGGTGAGACTCGAAAAAGAGAACCTCATACATAGTACCTTGGGTAAACACAAGAGTATCTTCACTGAATTAACACTTAATGAATATAAGCCATAAATGCACCAATGGAAACAACCAGCCCTAGTATTATTCCTTAAAGTTTTCCCTACAACTTAATCAAACTATTTGCTAATCTTTTAGAGTAGATTTTTAGTTCAACTTAGTTTCAGTTTTTAGTTAAGAATCAATCACAAACAGTACAATTCGCTTAAATAGTAAAATTCTCGAGTAGCCAGGGTACTTAATCCTCATTTACACCATCTCTTCCTTGTGGGTTCGATATACTAGGTTTTAAATTTGAAAGCCACTATATTACTTGTGATCCGTGCACTTGCGGAATAGGTTGCTTATAACCAAACTTTTATATAAACAAAAACAACCGACAATCGTAACCAATGAGGATAGCTTCAATCTGAAGCTTCCAGGAGAGGTAGTTTGTGGAGGTGAGTTTGATGATGTTTCGATGCAAGATTGTGATGAGGGTGAGAGGTGAAGTGGAATATAAGGAATTGGGAATGGTGATTGGCTGATGTTCTTGAGTCATGATGCTAGTAGAGGATGAGGAAGGGCAAGCTAAAGAGGGTGGGAAGAACAGGGAGGTTAAGGAGGGAGATGAGTCGAGGGCTGGGGGGGAGGGAGAGGTCTAAATCATGGCCTATGATACCATGTAGAAGACTCAAATGTTGGAAGATTAATTCACCTTTTTCATTGAATCGCATAAGGTATAAATAATATAAAATGAATCAAAACAAATTTGGAGACTAACCTGTGGGTGCCATGGGCTTTGGCAGGGAGCCCTTTGTAACGAGGCCTGGAGTCAAACTAAAAGTATAATTGGGGTGCTGGCTGCGAGCCTAATTTAAGAATGAGACCCATATATCCTCATACCCAGTCGACATGCTCCATGCCATCTCTCCCAGATTGGAGACTTTATTTAGCAAATCTTTGTCGGATGGACTCCCAAGAGAATATGCACCCCTTAATGAATCATGCTAACAATATCACTCGGGGTGAACAAGCGCTCTCGGGGCCTCAGATTTGGGAAGCCTTGTCCCCATTTAAAGAAGGCGGTTTCGTGCGTGAGATATCGCTACCTTCTTACGATTTGGGAGAAATCATCCACTTTCACGGAAGAGGATCCTTCCTCGATAAAGAAAATTCGTCCTGCAAAAATAAGGTAAGGGATTTGAGACTAGAAAAGAGGATCCTAATTTTTCATAAAGGAGAGAGCCTAACTTAAGCATTAGAGAGGCGGCGGAGCCCCCACCTCCATTTTCTTGTTTTTGCGATTGACTGCGACGGGTGTAATTCGATGATCCGGTGTTTCGAAGGTGCAGAGACTACAATTGGCGTCGTTTGTAGAAGCGCGTAGCGAGGGGAAATCTTAGAGCGATACACGAGGCACAGGTTAAATCCTCTCCCAAGTGATCTTCCTTTACTTGAAGTTTTGGTAGTTCCCGTTCATCCCATCTGACCATCGGAGTTTATCGCCATGTCGGCAACCCAGCGAACCAACCCATTGAAGATCAATTTCTTCGCTGGCGTCAGGAGATGGAGGCGAAGCAAGAGGAAGCCGGACGAACGGATGGCGGTCACGTGAGCATCTGGCCAAAAACGCAATGAGGAGAGCAGAAACACGGACCCGCGGAGCCGATAGAGGCGAAAACCCCACAAGGAGCTGACATGTACCCACCCAACCGAGGGCGAATAAGGGCAAAGGGCCCGCCCTAGCGACCATAGTGATCGGCGGATGGCGAGTTATCTTCCGATTGCTCTCCACTCCCGTCGTTCCACCACCACAGAGCAATGCGGAAGCCCGAGTCCATAAAGAGACCTCTCGCCGATCTAATTTGAAATTTATTAGTGGCACGCGTCACCGGATGTCTGAAGAAGACCAGCGGGGATAGACCCCGTCCAGATTGGCGTGAGCATATGCACTCGGTTCGAGGTATGACCCTAGTTCTGCGTACCCATTCGGAGCGGCCCCATACTGCGTACAACATCTTATCCCTGTCAGGACGCACAACATTCTATCTTCCCCCTTAAGCTAGCATATTTTGGATTACGAGCCTCCTCGCGGATTCGTCATCGCATCATTGCCATCTCTGATGTCTCTGATCCTGTGATCATCTTTATGACAGTGTAGTCATACTTAGCCGTGTGATTGACTTTATGTAAGCCCATTCACGGCTGAATCTTAAAGGCCTCGCTCTAGCTTGGTTCCATAAGCTTCCAAGAGGGTCTCATCATTCGTGAATTGTGAGCTATGTTGTCTCTGAGTACCATCCGTTTGGCGAGAAGGAAACATCGGCTCGCTCGATCCATCTTTCAAGCGGGACCAGTGAATCGTCTGATTTCACGGAGATTTGGATAAGATGTCGACAAATTGATGTTTGGTATGGATGGTATTCTGGGAACTTTTCGAATAAGCTTTAGGCCGACTACCCCTTTCTTCCAGTCCCTTTCCCTTGATCCACCCGCAACCATGGAAGAACTGTATCGGCGGGCATACAAATACTCCACTTTGGAGGATAATATCTGGGCCGCCTCACAAATAGTGATGATAGCGCCGGTACGCAAAATTTTGCTGCCCGAGCCGGCCGAACGAAGGAAGCGGTAAAGGGTCAAAGTGCCCCGAGCGATCGAAAAAAGGGAACCTCCGATTCACCCCCTCGACATCTTTATGATCAGTTGCTCCCCTCGTAGGAACCATAGATTTTAAATAGCCCCGCTGCATGCGGTGAACCCCGATAATCTGATCAATCTACGGTGTGGCGCCCACGGGGACTCTGACAAAACAAATCATTGCCAAGGCTTGAAGTTCTTGGTAGAAAGATTATCAGTAGAGGCACCTTAGAAGTTCATTCGGGGGGCCCAGGCCGCGAGCTGACTGACCTGCGGTCGGCAAGCTAATGCGCTGCAGGCATCCATCGAATCGGGCCCACCATCAACTTTGTACTGGGAGGCCTGATCGATGATCAATACCAGTCTAAGAGGTAGAGACGAAAAATGCTCCGCGTGGCCTTAGTGAGCCTATTAAGCACCATGATACAGAGAAGCGGCGCAGCGGTTGTGCGTCTGATGGCCCCCATATCCTTTCCTTCTATAAACCCGGCCCGGGTCATCATTCCCCATTATGATGCGCTTATACTCACCTTATGTATTAACCATTTTGATGTGCACAGAGTCCTCATTGATCCGAGCAACGCGGCTGAATTGTTGAACCTCCCAGCCTTTAAGCAAATGAAAGTCCCACTCAGTCATCGGTTCGGCCCGGCGAGGAGTTTTTTAAGTTCAAACGGGGCCACCACGCTGACGATTGGGTGATATTTGCTCTCTGTTAAGGTAGGACCATTAACTGGCAAGTATTGTTTTGTTGGTTGAAGATTTGGTCGTATAATCTTTATCGTAAGTGAACTTTGGCTACATACCATGAAAGCAGTCTCCTCAACTTACCACCAATCTATCGGTTATCTCACTGCATCCGGGCAGGTTGACCTCCAGGGTAGCTAATTAGATGCTCGTCATGCTATCGGTTGTCAGTTCACGAGCGCGAAAAGGGTAAAGGCCCCTATAGCTCGCCCTTCGAAACTCACCCCTCATCATAGCAATTAAGGCTTGTTGTCTGGGCCACTTTAGAAGACAAGGAACAATTAGTGATGGAATCCTGGAGATCCATGCTCATAGGTGGCACGGATAGATGCACCTAGGTTAGTTCCCTTTTATTTGAGAAGAAGAAAGGGCGGTTATAGAAGTACTAAAGGCTTCGCAGCCGGCGTGTTACTGGACCCATTCGGACATGACAGGGATAAGCCCCGTGAATGCTTCCCACAAGTTGAATGTTTATACATCCGCTATGCCGTTCGACCAGAGTCGGCGCTTCCACCAGGACCGCCATCGAGATCGTCCGGGCGAAGTAGATAACCTTTTGAAGTGGGTTTATCGAAGAAGTCAAATGCCGAATGGCTGGCCCAACGTAGTGGTAGTTACGAAGAAAGGAGGCGGGTATGCGTGGTATTTATACGAGATCTTAATGACAGCGTGTCACCCAGGATAGCTTCCTTTGCCCATGGTCAGTTGTCGGCCTTGTCGACCCGGGCATAGCATGTTGCTCGTTCCTAGATGCATTCTTCGGCCTACCATTAGATCCTATGTGCCTTGATCGCGAGCGTCTTTTATCACCCCTCATGGGCTTTTCTGCTACAACGTAATGCCATTCGAGTTAAAGAATGCCGGAGCCACCTATCAGAGACTGGTAACTAAGATGTTTCGGCCACTGCTCGGAAAAACTATGGAAGTTTATATAGATGATATATTGATAAAGTCCAAGAAGCGGTCGGATCACACTACTCATTTGCAACAGGTATTTGACCTCCTCAGGACCTATGGTATGAAACTCAACCCCGTAAAATGTGCATTCGGGGTCAGTGTAGGTCGGTTACTGAGATTCATGATGACTCGGAGAGTTGAGCCCAGCCCCTCCTGGCTTAAAGCCATTCCTGGGAGTCTCGACCCCGAGCTTTAGAAAGAGGTGCAACAGCGTGACAGATTAACTACCTTGGGACGGTTTTATTTCAGTTCCACCGAGAGACCATAAAGCCATTTTTGCCACCCTCAGGGAGCCAGTCGGGCCGGATGGAATGAAGAATGTGATCGGGCTTTTATCCAGATCAAAGCGTTTAGCGGGCCCTGAATCATAGTCCGACAGGCAAGACTCTCTTTGTCTGTTTGGCGGAGTCTCATATCACGATGGGTGCCGCGTGCCAAAGAGAATGAAGGCCCGGAAGCGAGGCTGTGTTCTTTGTCAACAAATCCTTAGCCGATGCAGAGACTAGGTATAACCATCTTGAGTAGGCTGCCTTAGCCCTCCGGATAGCGACGAAACTTTGTCCACTATACAGGCCACGTCCATTGTTGTACTAATCGACCTCATTCTGCAGACTAGTATATAGCCCGACTTATCGGAAGAATGGCTCCCTAGGCCGTCTGAACTAGCGAGTCTGACATCGATACAAGCTAAGGATTTCAAAGGGACAGGTCTTCTAGTTGACTTCATAAGCGAGAACTCCCCGTCGGAACCGCGCACTGACGGCGGATTGGTGGATGCTTAATATTTATGGGGCGTCTGGGCAATAGGGGTGGGCATTGGTTTACGATTAAAATCCCGTGGGAATAGAATCAAGCGAGCGATCCGGCTCGGGTTTAGTGCCTCTAACATTGAGTCAGAGTACGAGGCCATCCTAGCCGGGCTCGAACTAGCGGCTACTTTGTTCTTGGGCGACTCTAGTCAGTGATTCCCGGTGGTGGTTGGGCGAGTTAACGAAGGAGTCGAGATCGAGACCCAGAATGGTGAAATATGTCTCCTGGGTGAAATAACGCTTGCGCAATTTTTCGATCTGGAAGCTGGAGCATATTCCCAAGGACTCTGTGGTAGACGCCTTGAATACGTGACGCTTCTTTACCAATCACTTGAAACTATATTTACGCCTATCTACTATCGACCAGTTTCGTTAATTGCATCCTGGTTCGTCATCAGAATTGGATAAGGACCTCTTTTCATGGATGGACCCCATAACACTATATCTAAGCAGACTACTCCTGAGTGAGAAGCCGAAAGAGGCCCTATGAGCTTGAGTCGGTCGAGGCTAGATTTTCCTTCAGTCGATGGGCGGCTATTGACGATCCTTGGGCGGCCCGTATCTGAAAAGCCCGACGCTCGAGTAGAGTAATTATGTGTTAGTAGAGCTGCATGAAGGAATATGTGGAAATCATCCTGGCGGCAGAACTTTGGCTCAAGACGCGCTCAGGTACCGTGTGACCGTGGCGATCACCTTGATTATCTTAGAAAATGTGATCATTTGTCGGTGACTTGCTCCGTCCTGAAATCACTGGTGCAAGATCTGATCTCTATTTAGAGCCCTTGGCCCTTTGCCCGATGGGGATCGATATAGTTGGACCCACTTGCCCTTGCTGACCCGAAAAGTTATTATTGGTGGCCACTGACTATTTCAGTAAATGGATTGAGGCCGAAGCATTCTCCTCGATCAAAGATAGGGATGTTACTAAATTTATTTGGAAAAATATTGTATGCCGGTTCGACATCCCTAGATCAATTGTATTAAACCGGACTGATTCGCTTGATTGGAGTACATCAAAGTGCATCCGAGAAATTGAAGATAAAAAAATCTATCTTACCGCGGTATTGCGAGCAATGGTCGGGCAGAGGCCTCAAACAAACCCCTATTGACAGCCCTGAAGAAATGGTTGGATTCAACTAAGGGCAAATGGGTGGATGAACTCCCGAGGTACTACGGGCTTCAGAACATCACGCATGAGCAATGATGCTATCCCATTCATAAATTACTTATGGAATGGAAGCTATATCCGTCTGAAATTGGTATGCCCTACCCGTCAGGGACAAAAAACGTCCTCGAGCGGGGGGAATGCGGATTTAGTGATCAGGATCTAGACATAGTCGAGTGGTGAGAGTCGACAACGTCGCCAGCGTCTACCGTGTGGGTGTGAGTTCTTGCAATGGCTTAATTCGAGCCTCGAGCGTTCGACAGGGACACAGTCTGAAAAATATTTGAAATCTGGAGGTTGACGGGCTGCGGGAAAGTTCCAACGAATTGGGGAAGGACCATATCTTGTAACATGAGCGTGAATCAGGGTCTTCATAGCTGGAACAAATTTGATAGAACCACTGTACTTAGGAATATGGAGCAGCTACACATCTTAGAGTATTATCAATAAAGAATGATTCAATATCAATGCATATGTCATCCATTTTTCTCCTCTTCTGAAGTCAGCTTAAAGCTTTCGGATAGAGCGCGAAAAATAGCTTGTCGGCCAGTGTAGATAACATCTAAACTGGTTAAGCTAAAGCCCGGATGGCACAGAAAATGACCTGTCTGGCCCCGTGTAGATAAAATCTAACTGGTTAAACTAAAGCTCGGATGGTGCAGAAAATGATCTGTTCGGCCTAGTTTAGATAACATCTAACTGGTCAAACTAAAGCCCGGATGGCGTAGAAAATGGCTGTCAGACGGTGTAGATAACGTCGATTAGTCCAAACTAAAGCCGGATGGCGCGCGAAAATGACACATCCGACCCGGTGTAGATAACACCCTAATGCCCCGGTCAACTTAAGGCCGGATAGGCGGAAGAAAATGACCTATCCGGCCCGGCATAGTGTTGGGGTCATGAGTCGGGATGACCGCGATCTGATGCATTTATCAGGCCCGTTATAGGTAACTCTTATCGTTTGACTACGCCTGGATGATATCAACCAGCTCTCAACATAAAATCCCGGCCAGGCATTGCGAAATAAGATATCCGTCCAAGCAGGGATGATTATAACTCATGGCGCTCATTCATGGGAAGGAAATATTTTATCAAAAACATAAAATAAAATGCCTTCCAAAAATGTCAAGATATGAAAATAAAATGTCTTACAAAGTGAGTACACTCGACGAGCGAGTGACAATTTCAAGCCCTAGCCCTCAGCAGCAACATTGGGCTTCTTATCTATCTAATGGAGGCCCGGTGGGAACATCTACTCCATCCGGCGGTAGGGAGACCTTCGTAGGTGGCAAATCTTCTGATAGTCTTGTGAAGCAGCATCGGAAAACAGATGAAGAACTTGGGGGGCATTGAGGGTTCACAAAAAATTCTGGAGTCAAAAGAGTCGATGTTTCTGGCATCTCGGCCGGGATCAGGGGCTCACTCCCACATATGTTGTGCACAAAGGCACAACAAGCATAACCGTAGTTGAAAATCACATCACTACTCGCATCGAATTCCGCTTCCATTGCCATCTTCTGCATTGGAAGTCTTATAGAAAAACCGCCAAAATCTCGTCTTTGGTAGCCCCTAGCTCCATGAGAAAAGACGGTCGTTCATCCGTCAGGCGACCATTCTCTTCCTCCGCCTTCCGACGGGCCTCCTCCGCAGTAACCAAGGCTTGTTAGGAGGCGTCACGCTCGGAATCCGCCTTTAGCCGAGCATCCTCGGCAGCTATGGAGACACACCGAACGCGGGCTAGCTTTGCTTCTACCGGTGTCTGGGCACCGCTCATTGCTTCAATCTCTGGCGCGCCGCTTCATGTGGGCGGCGTCCTCTACGCTCGGCACGGAACGCCGCTCCACGACCTGCTTTGGCTGACTCCGGCGTCGAGGCGGAGCGCCAGCTCAAAAAGAGGCATCAAGTTTCACGTCGGAAGCCTCGGCCAGACCGAACAATGAAGCCTCTCCGCGTCTCTCAGCCGGAGTTCAAAGTCATGATGTTGGAGGGCTATGTTTCGGATGGCAGCGATTGCCTGCGATGAAACATATTAAGAACATGTCAGCACTCGTGATTCGATGCTAGTGTTATAAATAAGGGCTCACTATCTTACCAGTTCAGATGATTGGATGTAGTTGCGGTTGCGGATTTGTATCCCATCATCAATTATCTGCTGGAGATCTTCTTTGTTAGTGCCAGCAGGAACAGTCATGGAGTAATCTTTGCTCTGACGTGCTGGGCGTGTGGCATCGGAGCATCGCTGAGTCTGGCTGACAGGCGGTCGACCGCGGATCGCCCGGTTAAAGGGCGTCCAACGACAGACAATGTGCTTAACATCTTCTAGCTCTCGGTGCCGATGCCTCCTCATTTGGAGGCCCGGGTATGGCAGGAAGATAAGAAATTTGTCGATATTCAAATCTAGAAGCGCGACCTCTTGACCCGTGCGAATGGCTTCGGACTTACCCGAGCCCCAGCTTGAATAGGAGTGGGTAAGCCTCTGACTCCCCAAAGCCGTCCCGATATCTAGGCAATCGTTGGATCCGTCTCAGAGCTTGGAATAATGTCAGCGCCCGACTTAGGCTACACGTTAGTTGCAATGAAGCAACTTGTCGGCGATCAGGCAACGTCGGACCTCGCTCAAACATTTTCTGCGACTTCCCTTCCACGGCGGCATAGCAGTTAAATAACCCGTCATCTCCTCTTACTCTCCTTCTTCGAATCCGGGAGTTGTTGGTTTCAGACGGACCCAGAAAGACTAAATCTCGCTTGGGTTCTAGGTCGCTACCCCTTGGGTGCCCTCTTCTTTTTAACCTTTAGTACTCGGGGGGCAGATTTTCCTCCCCTACTAGGTAAAGGAAGGCGTTCGGGACGGCTACCCCCTTTACCTCGTCTAGACGCAGGATGAGCTGAACCAAAACTCGCTGTGAAATGAGATGGCCACAAACGGGCCGAAATGCGATCTCACGATCCATTATCTCATCCTCCACACCCTCGGATGTTGATCGCGCGATATTAAGCACACGATGATCAATTAGTAACGAAATGTTCTCCGCCAGCGATTTACGAAGGCAATAGACGCGGGATAATAGGGAGGTATAGGGGCTAGGGTTAAGTCTCACGTCGTAAGTTCTTTGAAGTAAGAACCTTATAATGGATCTCCGCTCGAAACCTCCAACGTAGGCGAAATTTTCGGAAAGCTTACTTTCTCCGCCTCATTTAACACCGCTTCCGGCTTTTCTCTGCTGACAATCCCACGATTAGTTACGTAAAAAAACTTATGCACATGCACACCAATAAAATAAATCCTACTGATACTGAATGGAAAAAGACTACGACCGGTTAACCTGCGGAAGCCTAGGGAACAGAGGTCTCATCGAGCCCCTTGAAGCGCACCCTTCGCTCATCTTAGGCGAATCGAGTCAGTTAACAATTTCTGTCCCTTTGCCGGACCGACATGGACATCCGCCCGCCTTGATCCGCTAGGTATAAATAAAACAAATCTCAGCCGAAGGTCGAGTTGGTATAAGAAGTTTAACCTTTCTGGCCCAGTTAATATCCGGATAGTATTGGGATGGATAAGGGCCAGAGGCGCTCGGGTAAAATGTAGGAACTGCTTGACTAATGCAGGCACCGGGAAGTGAAGCCCGACCACAAGTTGCTCTCAGGTAAAAAACACGGCATTGTTTTCTCCACCTAGAGTGGAATCGTCCGGCTTTTCCATCAACTTCAAGTCAATGTTATTGGGGATCTGGTAGTAGGTTCTCAACTCCTCCATTATCAGGGACGAGACGATGCTGCTTACAGAACGCGTCCCTCGAGCAGGTCCTCGTTTGCGACTTGCTTAAGCTGGTGAGTTTCTTATCGCCTCTTCCATTCTGGCATATTAGGAGGGAAGAGAGAGCAATTATCAGCCAGCCCACATACCAAACGGGTAAAAAGGCAAAACCACCAAACCTAGGCGAGAACCACCCGGGCCTAATAGGTTCTAGACCTACCCTTACCCCAGACCTTCCCACGACCGGAAAGGGGCAGTTTGCAAAGATTCAACACACCTCTGAGGAAATGGCCAATTGCACAATAGCGAAATTGAGTAAGCGTACGGAAGAGCGATTCGCAAAAACATGGTGCAGTGGTGTATCTCTGAAAATTTAGAATCGGTGAAGGGAATGTAAACCCAGGGATGATAAGAATGGGGAGAGGGAAAAACCTAATGATGAAATCACACGTACCAACCACTTAGGACCTATGGGCGCGTGCATCGACAGACCCATCACTCCTCGATCGTTTGCTGGCGGCTCGACTCTGGGAGCACGATAGGGAACACGGGCGGTGTGGGCCTCTGATTATTCCTAACTGTTGAGCCCGCCCCTGGTATTCCACTCACGGGATCCGCGAATATCCCGATCGATGGCAATAGATTATTTGCCTCGAATAGAAACTAAAGTCAGGAATATCGAGATGAACAAAGTAAATGCTCGAATGCGATTTTATTAATTGCATAAAACGACATCCATCATTACATTCATGCCCTTACAACTAAGCAATCATATTAAAAAATAGTTACATAGTCGTCGAATCGAATCTTGAGTAGAGGCCAAAGAAGAAGCAATAAACGAGAGGCCAAAGAAGAAGCAGTAACAAAATCGCTACAAAAACGCTAAGAAAAAGGAAAAGATGGAACAAGAAGGAGATGAAATCAAAGCCCCGCTAATAATTTGGCGGGGTATCCTTGGATGTGAGAGGATTCCGTCGAGTTTAGAGAACCACCCAAAGGCTGACGGAACATGGATAATCTATTTGATTCCCTCAAACCTTGCAATCTTTGATAGGATTTAGTGCTTGAAACACGCTCAACCAGATATCGCAATCATCCTTTATCCAGCAATCCACCAAGTCTGATTCTCGACAACGCATAACCACCCTTCTCCATTGGAAAAATGGATAATCAGTGGCACAATGGTTTCAAACCACCTACGGCCTTTAAAAGCAGCCTCATTTAAGGTTTATCTCAAGTGACCACATCTAATGCACATCCAAAAAGTTAGAAAATTCACGTTGGAACATACCAGCATTGATTGCCTACTGTTCCCCATGCTATACTGGTCAAACACTTTTTTTTTTTTTTTCAGTCGGGGACAATCGCCCTCCCCAGTAGGAAAAAGGGGGGCATTGTGGGTGCCATGGGCTTTGGCCTAGGCCCTCTAGCCAACAGGCCCCGTCCGACTAAAGACTATAATTGGGCTGGCCTGGCTTGCGAGCCCAATTTAAGAGCCAAGACCCATATATCCTCCCCTACCCAAAAAGGAGTCAACATGCTCCGCATGCCATCTCCCGATTAGGACTATTGCAAATCTTTGTGGATGGACTCCCAGAAGAGAATATACATATTCCGCAGATCATGCTAACAAAATCACTGAGGGTGAACAAAGCAGCTCGGGACCCTCGTTCGGAAACATCATTTAAAGGAAGAGCGGTCTCCGTGCGCGAGATATGCGCTACCTTCTCACTCTAGTTTTGGGGAGGAAATCATCCACTTTCCACGAAAGCGGATCCTTCCTCTTTGATAAAAGAAGGTCATCACACAAAATAAGGTAAGGGATTCGAGACTAGAAAAGAGGATCCTAATTTTTCATAAAGGAGAGAGCCTAACTTAAGCATTGGAGAGGCGGCGGAGCCCCCACCTCCGTTTTCTTATTTGTTTTGCAGATTGTTGTTGACAGGTATATATTCCGACGATCCAGTGACTTAGAAGATTCTGAAGACTACATAACCTAAACTAGGTATAAACAAATCCTAGAATCGATCTAAATTTAAATATTACATATTCGTAATTACATGATATACATTGAATCGGACTTTACTTATTTAGACATAGGAATGTTCTCAGCATATATTCTATTCACTTTTCTACCATTGCCCCATTCTGATTCTTTGCTTTCATTCAGAAAGGAAAATCCAAGAAAGAGGAAGAGGATGATACCCAAGGAAAGAAAGAATGTAAGGTATTTAAGAACAGTGGAAGGTGTTTGTTTTTTTTCCCATTAAACCTCCTCTCTTAGCCCAAGAAGGCTGTTTGTTTTTCCAAAAAATTTTGTTTTCTTCATTTATTTTAGATAGTTAATGCCAATAAAATCATTGAGGCTTATTATTTAAAACAAGGTACAAGAAAACAATACTCAAACTGTTAACTTTTAGAAAAAATAAATTATTTTTTAGTGCTTCTTGTTATATTTTTAAAATTACTTCCAAATTTAATAACTTATCTTTTAAAAATTGTTTAAAATTCATTGAATTTTGGGTAAGCTTAAGAAATTTTTTTTAACATTTTATGCTAATTGATCAAGACTGTTTGATTCCTATTCATTGATCAAGGAAAATGTGAAAGAAAGAACATAGAGGCAAAAGTAGAAGAAAGAATCGGTGGACTTTAATTCAAATAACTAGGTTAAATTTTATTACTTCTATAAACTTATCTTACCTATTCTTTTTCTATTAGGAAAAGATCAAATGATTTAAAAAAAATTTAAATATTTAACAAAATTTAATTATATTTAAATTTCTTTTATACGGTGAAACCAAATAGGAGAGAACTATTTTTCTTGACAATTTCTTTGCAGAAACTAGTCAAAATCCATGTACAGGGGAAAAAAAACCATAAGAGGACAAAAAACCATAAGATTAAGACCTAAGCATTGAATACCCATTACCATGCATAGTTTAAAGTCGCGGTATCGATCATCGACTCGGAGGGTCCTGAGACATATCGGTCTCGGTGTATTGGTCTCGGTGTATCGACCTGATATCGGTCGATATGTAAATCAAGATAAATAAAATTATAAAAAAAAATATAAATTATTAGAAAATAGATGCAAATAATTGAATTGAAAAATCAATAAAATAAAATTATTTTATGTTTTTTTTATGGCTAAACATTTTAGTTACAATATAATACACTATCTTCTAATTTGTAGAAGTATTAATTATCATAGCATTTGTTCCAAGATTAAATATTAATTTAAAGTATTTGGATCTTTATCTTCAAATTTATCTTTTAAATTAATTTAAGCAAGTAAATTTTTAATATAAAAATACATTTTCATCCAAATTTGTTATAAAAATACTAAAATTATCCAAAAGATCCGTTTTTATCTTCAAAATGGTTTTCATCAATTTGTTATAAAAATTAATTAAATTGTTTTATTATGCATAATTAATTAAATTAATTTTCTATATTAAAGTGAAGATAAAGCTAAAATATTATTTTCATTAAATATTTAATATCATATCTAAGTCCGCATCCCTCCCCTTTGTTCCTCAGACCTCTTCGTCTTCGTTTCTTTGTTTCTCAGAGTTCTCTTCCACAGTCAGCTTGTGGCATAAAGCTTTATAACCTTAATACACATGCCCTCTTTATGGAAGTTCTTTGGTGAGAAGTTACTCGCCGTTTACTCACCATCGTGACATTTAGAGACTAAAACTAAATCGATCCTAGTATGATGGTGAAATTTGTTGAATTTTGGTTTTCTAAGAGAATCTTTGATTCCCGAAACAAATCGATTTTATTTCTTGTTTAGTTGGTATTAAGGAACAAAAAGTTGAAAGAGAATGAGAAATCGTATTTTCCATCGTATTTTCCAATAGCTGAGAGGAATATCGATTCATTGTAAAAATGATTTTTTGGTTGTGGTTTATGTTCATCGAGTTTTAGATTCACGGGTTTTTTTTGGCTTTTCAATTTTCATAGAATCTCTGGTTAATCAGTTTTTTAGGTTGATTTAGTTATGGTTGATCGATTCATCTCCTAAGAGAATTCTGCCTTTTGGATCTATCTTTGATTGTTCATAATCGAGGCTGTAGTGCATGCTGAAGTTGTAATTTTAACCGGTCGATCGAGGTCAGCCTAGAACTGGTGAGACATCGGATATAAGTGATTTATACCGATTTTATACCGATTCACTTCTGAGTCTCGTATCCGGTATCGGACTGGGTCAGAGGTATGTGAGGAGGTTCTGACCTTTGACCGAGTAAACTATGGACTTTGTGATTTTGAACCCGTATTACCATGACCTTTTTCAAAAACAAGCCTGTAACGAATAAAAACAAATAACCATACGAATCTCAAGAAAAGAGCCATACAACTTGGAAATAAAAAATAATTACTAAAGAATACAAGTATTATTCTGACCGTATAGTTTCTACCTCCAGTGAACTCACTACCAACTGCATTATATGGGTATTCTTCATGGTCAAGGAATAACAAAAGAATAACAAATAAGAACTTTCATGCAGAACACTAGAAAAAAAAAAAAGGATGGGCCCAGCTAAAGCAGAGAGAGGATGAAGACGATAAATGACGTCCTTGTATTCCATGGGAAAGTGAAAGGGGAAGGTGGGGAGAAATTATTGTGAAGACTTGATGGTCAAGGAAGTCAACTTTGTTTTTTCTTCGTAGCTAAGGGAAGTGGGGAGAGGTCACACGGTTTTAACTTTAATTTTTTTAAATAAATTAAAAGCAGGGAGAGGAAAGGATCACGTTTTTAACTTTAATTTTTTTAAATAAACTAAAAGCAGGGAGAGGAAAGGGGAAGGTGGCAAGAAATTATTGTGAAGACTTGATGGTCAAAGACGTCAACTTTGTTTTTTCTTTCTAGCTAAGGGAAGGTGGGGAGAAGCATTAGTCAAGCATCACGGTTTTAACTTTAATTTTTTGAAAAACGTTTAAAACAGTAGTCACTATGTATGATTTTTGTGATGTGATGAGGAGAGATTAGTTTGGGAATTATTTTGAAATATGAATTATTTTGAAAATTTTTTTTTCTTAAAAGATTATTTTTGGAACATGACTCAACTGTCCTTTTGCATCTCTTTGATGCAAAACAGGTGATTGAAAGGATCACTAAAACCCGCCAAAGCATGGAATCAAGGATCTTTCAGAGAATGGATTCTTGCTTGAAGATTACATGACTGCATGGATATATAATCTCATGCATTCAAAAATATTCAAAAAAAAGTAAAAAAGGATATATAATCTCATACTAACCTATGAATTTTGGGATCTCCTTGCCATGTTTCTTTGGCAGGTATCAAGGAGTGCTAGTATGCATTCATATAGATGCCGAAGAAAAGGGCACTATACCTATGGGGGATAGGGATTGAAGTAGAGGAAAAAGATGAAAAGAATTTCAGATATTACTTTTGATTCTCAAGAAGAAAATGGGTTAGATTCTATAGGTTCAAATAATGGAGCTATATTGAAAAGTATAGGTGCTTTACCTATGGGGGGCAACTGTTAATTCATCATCATGAATTATAGCTTCAGGTTCAATCAGATAGGACACGTCTGTTAGAGCATATTAAACTTCACCAAGCTCAGCTTTGCTCTCACTGTCTTCTCTTAAGAGAAATTCTTTCTCTAAGAAAACATCATGCTTTTAAACGGACAACCTTTGTTCCAAAGTGTTGTAGAATTGATATCTAATTGTTCTTCTCCCACCGTAAGCCCTAGCTCTCATTTGCCAAAAATGAGAAAAATCTTTCTTTCTTCTTACTTGTACAAAGATAGCCAAGAAATGGAGTAAAATCACCAGGATGCTTCTCTTCTTCAAACAAATAATACTAGTTTCTCCAAAGAAACCAAAATAAAAGAACTCCCTCAATCAATGAAATAAAATTTGGTATTATCCCTCTTTTCTTTACAAGGTCATGTTTGGCTCTAAAGCATTTAACTTGTCTTCTCTAGATTTTTTTTAGAGAGAGAAATGTGTCTCTCTCTTATTTGTTCACTTCTCTTTTATTATTTGGTCCTTCAAGACTCAACAAATTACTTACTTCTTCTAACATTCACCATCACTCTTCTAAAAGAAACCCATCTAAGTTCTCACTTAGCCAATTATCATATTATCTTTTTTTTTTCTTTAATAATTCCGATTATGCCTTTTTTCACACTTAACCCGGAAATTTTTGAAAAACACAATTTGACTTCCATTTTACTTTAAACATGCCATAAAATTATTAGGGTATAATTTGGGGTGTTACAATTGTCCACCCCCTACCCCCTCTTTAAAAGAATTTCATCATCGAAATTCATACCTAAATCAAATAGATGTGGGTATTGAGTCCTCATTGTCGCTTTTGATTCCTATGTTGCTTCTTCCATACCGTGGTGTTGCCATAGCACTTTTACCAATGGTACCTACTTATTCCGCAACTATTTCACTTCTCGAGCTAATATAGCTTTTGGCTCCTCATCATAGGAATAATCTTGATGCACTTGCACCTCTTGCCGAGGCCGGGATGTCGCGATTCATCTAATCGTATCTTACATGACGCCAGACAAAAATGAAATACATCATGCGTTTGGCTAACTCTGGGGAGAGCCAAGCGATATGGTAATTAGATTCTCTCTAAAATCTCATATGAATCAATAGACCTAAATCATCTGTATTTTCTTCTAAATCAAATCTTCATAATGATACTGGGTTACCTCCTCCACCTTATTAATATCATACACCAAATCGATATTTGATTATCTCGATCTAAGTTTGCGAATAACCTGATTTCTGCACATATCTTAATATCTAGGTCAATCTTTATACTCATTTCAAATATATCAATACCAGTGATTATCCGTATGAGTCTCATATAATTCTTATGTGATGTCTTTGGTGATCTTCTTATTACCGAGGAAACCATCAATGCTCTCATATCAACTCAGATGTACACATCTCAAAGCATCTTCCGATCATATAGTGCCCTCTCTGGATGTTCATCTATACAGCGGGTGAAAAAATTTGTCTTGAGAGATTGAGGTGCGGGGTGCCCAATCTTTGATTATAGCTCTTTTCTGAATCTTGACGTGTCATGGATCTCTCATAAGACACCTCGATAAGCACACCATGCAAATCTTAGTCTCGTCTATATAACACCAACTCAATCAATACATGGTCATTCATGGATTGATGCAAGTGGATTTGTTCATGATCATCAATTCTCTTAAGGCAGCATCGTATTTCTCACATATAAGTGGGAGGCCAGATACAAAATCCATAGCTATATTATCCCATTTCCATTTTGGAATTGGAATGGGATTCAACATACCTAATGGCACCTAGTGTTCAACTTTAACTTGCTGACATGTCAAACACTTAGACACATAATCCATTACATCTCTTTTCATACCTTTCTACCAATAGTTATGTTTCAAATCCTGGTACATCTTGTTGCCTCCAGGATGCCTTCTTATTAACTCTTGGGGTTCTTAAACTTCATATGAATCTATCTTAAATACTGTCGTTGCACATAATCTATCTACGAAATACAAAACCATATATTCACGAAAACTCATTCGACTCCATATTTTATCATTAGAATCTTTCTTTGCTCCACATCGTTACTTTGACATCTATAATCATCAGCAGTGGTGAAATGTAATTGAGCTAAGTAAGCTCCATCAAGCACATTATTCTCGATCACTCATATTGAGTGACTAAGCCCTTTTACCTTTTTGCTTAAGGCATCAGCTACCACATTGGCTTTCGAGATGGTATTAGTACTATCTGGTCATAGTCTTTGACAGCTTTCTAACCACCTCATTGCCTCAAATTCAACTCTTTGAGTCAACGGGTGCTTGGGACTCATGGTATATGTAAACTCTACACTCACATGTAGTGAGTGTCATGTATTTTCAAAGCAAACATTGTGTGACTCTAGGTCTGTGAGGATAGTCTGCTCATGAAGTGTAACACCCCAAATTATACCCTGACAGTTTTATTACATGTTTAGGGTATAAAATAAGAAAATTTTGTATTTTTTTTTCCGGGATTTAAATGCTAAGTGAGAAAAATGATAAAAAAAAAACCGAGATTAATCCAAGAGGTAAAGGTAAATTAGTAATTTACCAATCCAAGACCTAAAGGTCATATGATAATAAGATTATATTAGAAATTGAATAAGTTGAATTGTAAATAACTAGATGAAGGCCTTAATGCTTCAAGAAAATGAAATTAATCAAAATAAAAGATAAGGCTGAAACATGGCCTTATAAGGAGAAGACAAAACATATTTCATTTTGGTGTGAGAAAGCTGAACTGCGATTGGGAGAAGAGAAGAAGAAAGAGAAAAAGAAGAAGAAATCCAAGTTTGAAATTGATATTGGTTTGTTTGGAACATCTCTTTTGTTTGGAAATTGATATTGGTTAGTTTGGAACTTTGGTTTGGAACATCTCTTTTGTTTGGAACTCTTGTATTTGTAAGTATGGAACCTATTTGTATGGTTTTGTTGGTTAGGAAACCCTCCTAGCTCTTTCGATGCTTATGTTTGGGGTTTGAAGAACCCTATCTTTGTATAAAAGTGATTTATGTTTGTTTTAGTTCGGTTTGGCAGATTGGTTTGAGATGGATTAGTTTGGATTTAAGATTTGCAGATGAAAATGGCGAGCGCGATTTCGGTGAAAATGGCGGGGCAATTGTGGCATCATGATGGATACCGATCTTGAGAAGTTGATGCGTGCTCGATGTTGTTTTTAGCCTAGAAGGGTGATACCGATGCGAGTTGATCTGTGCTGAAGTTGTTTTCGATGCAGAGGGTGATAGTATCGGTATTGACTAGAAGTATCGATTGCTGAGGTGATTTGAGCCCGGATAATGTTAATGCGAATCGGCGTCTGGGTACTTAAAGTTAAGTTCTGGGGAGGTTAATTACGATGCGGGTTAGTGGTACTACAACGCTTGTTTCTCTGTGTTCCTCTGACTAATTGGCGAGGAATGAAAGGGTGGAATTACTTGTATAAGTCATATGAAAATATTATGTGTACCTCGCCGCCTCGTAGCTTAAAACCGTCTCGATGATCCGTCGTTAATAAACATTGTTTCTTGCCCTCATTTTCTAATGGGATTAAGAATGATATCTTGATTACGAAACACATAATTGTATGCCTACTTAAAGGCCAGAATAGTTGTGAATAGGCGTCTACGATCGGTGCTTGAGCACTCACTAATGCTCGACATACATTACTTGAAGAGCGAGACCACGTTATGTTGATCTTGTGCCATACCTTTAATTTTTATTGTCTTGTGTCCTCATTCATTGTTACCGTTCTATGCGGGCATATACTTATGTATTATCATGAATAATAATATGACATACAAACATTTATATGATAAGAATACGAAAGGTGAACAGAAAACACTGAAATCAGTTTGTTACGTAATGTACCTACAATTTTATACGTACAAGATCTACATTTTGAACTCCTATGGGAGATATGAAATTTCGTTATAAGAATTATGTTTACATGTATCCTATTAATGTGGACCACTCCAAGTGGTCATATTTGTTATATGTTTCCCACTAAGCTATAAGTTTAACATAAGTGTTTCATCCGTGTAGGTATTGAAGAGGACATCAGGAAGTTTGGGCATCACTTCAAGTAGCTTTCGGCCGATAAAGACCACACGATGTAGGTTTTGATTTTTTGGTTTTGTAATGTAAATGTAAGTTTTTGTAATATTAGTGAAGAATTTGTATAGAGTACAAGTAAGGGACTCAAAAATATATCTGGGACGGTTAAACACTACAACGGTGGTAGTTTACAAGTTATATTACATTATATGGATTTGTATATTGAGCCAGGCCCACAGTCGAAGTAATTAAAGGAGTCCCGATGCGTGTGCACACTTATCTTCGCGAGAGGCGGGTAGGGGCATGACATGAAACTTCAACTACCTAGATGCATAGGCCACAACTTTACCATCTTGTATTAGCACACGTCCCATACCTATCCTTGAAGCATCATCGTGCAAAGGTATGCTCTTTCGAGGTGGTTGTGCCGACATTAGAAACGATGAAAATTTCTTTAGCGCTTTCAAGCTAGCAGCGCGCCATTCCACACTCAAACCTGCATGCTTTTAAAAGCGGTTTGGTGAGTGGAGATCTTCTCTTAAAGCCAGTTCACAAATCTTCTATAATATCCGGCTAACCCCACAAAACTCCTCACTTCTATCACACATTTTGAGGTGGCTTCCAATTCCTGATAGCTAATCTTAATTTGGATTAACTTTAATTCCTTTGCGAATATTGTGAGAAAAACTGAGGCTTCATTTGGCCAAAATCACATTTATAAACGACATACACACCTTTTCTCAGAAATTACGTAGAACTATCCTCAGATGTTGTTCATTCTCTTCCTCATTCTTGGAATACACCAATATATCATCAATAAACACCATAAAAAACTGATCTAAGTAGGGTATTAACACCCTATTCATCAAATCCATAAATGTCATTGGTGCATTTGTCAACCCAATGACCATATCGGGTCTTGAATGCTATCTTCGACGCATCAGCATCTTTTACTCTCAATTGGTAATACCGGATGATAGATCTATCTTAAGAAAAATCTTTGCTCCCTTGACGATAAAAAAAACTTCTATTTACAAACAATGGAGTACTTGTTCTTTCTTGTTACTTTATTGATCTGTCATAGCTCGATATTATACAGTGTATTCTTACCACGGAATAAACGGGTGCACTCCAAGGAGAAACAAGGTCCTAATAAACCACTATCACTTGACTCACCTTAGCTACATGAGTCTCAACTCTTTTAATTCAGAAGGAGCCATCCTATAAGGTGCCCTAGAAATTGGGGCTATTCCTAGTACAATCTCTATGGACAAGTCCACCTCCCTCTCAAGTGGAATGCCAGGTAACTCTTCAGGGAATACATCCCGGAATTCCCTTCCCTCTTTGGAGATATTTTCCCACATCTGCTTGACCTCTGCCTGGTCAAGTATCAGGCCCAAAATGTCTCACATCCTTTCCTCAATCTCTAGCTGCATAGTGGGATCACGTGGACATCGCGTTAGATCTAATGCCTTGTACTATCACCTCTGATTGGTCAGAGCACCTCAACACTACTATCTTCTTTTCACAATCTAGTATAGCTTTATGCTTAGTGCTTGATCCATACCGAATCCAAAAATCAAATTCCTCGGAAGGCGAGCTGATAAGTACCTGAAAATTTTTTATCCTGGATAACTATGGGGCAATTCTTATACACTCTAATCGCGTAACACTTTACTTGAGGGCGGATTTACATCGTATCATATAATAATCTCTCAATTGATGTTATCTTATCAAACACATGCTCAATACATACATATGAATGGGTAGAACCAGGATCAATCAATGCATGCATCTTAATATCATATAGAGAAAATATACCCGCAATCACTTCAGGAGCATCACGGTCCCTCCACAGCCTTATATAACATACTACGTCTGCAGGGCTATAGGCATAGGACTATCCGTTGTCTCTAACATTGTACCTCCACGTCCCCTAGCTAAATCAGGCCACCTTGACTCCTACCTCGATCTCGAGTTGAAGGTGGTGTAACAGATCTCCCTCTGCCACTTCCTTGCAAGCTCCTATTATCCCTTGACTCTTTGGGACAATTCACCATGAAATGATATGTGCTTCTGTTAAGACCAAATGACATATACAAATTTGTAATAGCTAGCTGCCAAAGGACTATTACTAATCGACAAGCTGACGCGAAAACTTGTTAAATCCCCAACTATATGATGTGATCGAGTATATGCCAATCTTTTTGGTAAGCCACTGAGAACTTTTCAATCCATGGTAACTTAAAACTTGTCAAGACCATTTCTCATGTGTATGAAAGATCAAATTAATTCTTTTTTTTGAAAATGACTAATTTAAAATTTGTGTTTATGGTCTAAATCACTACAAGTGCATAGGTCGTACAAGTAATAAAAGTGGAGATTTAAAGTCCAGATATCGTTCCCACGAGGAAAGATGATAAATCAAAAGACTAACTACCCCAATTACTCAAGATCATTACTATTTGAACTCTATTGATATGATGATAAGAAGACTAAAATGTAGTCTTAGACTGAAATCTTAAATGTACAAAAGTAAGGTTTAATAAAATTGGGGTTGAGGATTCATTGAGTGAGGCAAAACTAGACATGGATCAATTAATAATAATCAATTTCTGTATCATTTTGATTTATAGCTCAACCATAAATTGAAAAATTGAGTTTGTCAAAGATGCAAGGTAGTATAGTTTGGATTTCTCCCTTAAACATACTTTTCACTAATTAAAAGTTAATATTCATTTGAACTGTAATTCTGTCGGTTACTTGCAATATATAACCCTCTTTCTAAGATTTAAATATTTTTCATTTTTAGTACTTCATACTCAGATTTTAGAACTAAAAAATTCTTACCCCCATAGACAGGATATTGCAAGCCTTCTCCAATTTGATTGACACCTCATCCTACACTTATGATGTAAATTTCCATCTCCTTGATTAGATCTCAGCTAACACGGGATCGAGTCAATTCCATCGAAAGAGGAGAGACCTACGGTGATTAACGAGATACTTCATTCAACCTATCTCAACATAGTAGAGTTGGTGATCTATCTGAGTAATCCTTCAAAGTTCATTAATTCCATAGTAGTCCACCATACCCACAAGGCGCTCTACACTCGAGTTCTCCATCTGTATCACTCAAAGGGCCTCTGGAAATCAGTGAATCTGAATTACTTTACGTGGGTGCAGGTACTGAATGCGAGAAACAGTAGGATTTATAAATAATATCATTCTAAAATAAATTCAAGAATTCTAATTAAACTTTCTTCCACCTTATCCCGACAAAATGACTATCATCAATGACCCATTTCGATGTGAGCTCAACTTTTCATGGTTTACTCATATGTTGACCAGCGATCGGGGAAAATTTGTAATCTGATGGCGAAATAAATGAACTCGAAACCTTCAACATCCCATTTAATCAAATAATAAATGAAAAAAGAATTTATAAAGAAATACCGGCAGCGCATGAGTACAATACCCAAATCGAGAAAAATTAGAAACTAACAAAATAAAACTATCTTAGGAGCTAAATCTACTAAAATAGAATAAAAAGAAAAAGAAAAATATTGCAAGTCAGCAGAAAGGCATGCATAGTGCCCTAGATCGTCTATTTATAGATTTTCCAATCTTTGAGCATGCCATTAATTGCATTGTGGATCCCAAGTTTGGCCCAAATTGAATCCTTTAATGTGACGATAAAAAAATATTATGTTGCGACATAAGCTTTAAGTCCTTGTCGGCCAGCCTCTTGTCTTGGCTTGTAATCTTGATATTGCGACTTTAAGCACGAGCTTTTACTTGAGTTCTGTGTGCGGGCTTGATCTTGTCGTGGCGAGCTGTGAGTGTAATAGTCTTAATTGTGTGTACAACATGATTGCTTTGTGTCATAACTTCAAAATGCATTCTGACCCGACTTCTTATGTCTTCGACCACGGATCTGTCGCGACATAATTTTTCCCTTTATGACAAACATTTTTTCCTCTTTTAACTGTCTACTATGTCTGGCCCGAGTTTTACGTGTCACGAAAAATATCTCTTACAGTTCTCGATCGTTTATGTTCGTGACAACCTTATGGTCATGACAGAGATTGTTCTCTTGTTCTTAGTTGCTTGTTGAGCTGTTGGTTACAACATATAAATCCTTGTTGCGACACAGTTGCCTTGGCTCATCTCAGTTCTTCTTCAGTTTCTGTTGTGACCGAATTTCATTCAGTCACGACATAATTTCATCCTTCCATAGCTTTTATTGTCGCAACATAAAATTTCTATGTCGAGACCAAAATTCTTCCTTCAATGTTGTAAACTCAGAATGTATCGTGACGGGAGTTTTACGTATTTGCGATAGAAAGCTACACTTGAGCTCTTAGTTGAGAACTTTGTCGCAACATAAAAACAACTTGTCTTAGTTGACTTGTGTTGCCTTCTTGATATTTTTGTCGCATTGGTGTCCCGTGTCATGAGTTCATCCATTAGTCGCCGACTTTTGCTGTTGCAACATAGGACATAATGTCGCGACACAATTCCTTCACCATTTACCTTAAGTATGTTGCGACAAATTTCATAGTTGTCGCGACGACTTTCTTCAAAATCTTCTTCAAGTTCTGTCGCGATAGAAAACTTTACGGTCGCAACCTAGAAAGCTCTTTTCAGCCTTGAGTTTTGACTAGTCTTTGCTGCAACATAGTTTCTTTGGTTTGCTTGCATTTGTGTCGTGACATAGAAAAGTGGAAGTCGCGACCAAAGCGTTCTTCCTTTTCATCTTTGCTTCTTTTGCTTGGATCTCTCATTTTCAATATGGCCTAAAACATAAAGTTGATGAATATTCCATATTTTAGCATAAAAATAGATCTTAAATTGTTAAACATCTGAAAAATGGATTAAAAATATATGTGAGTTTAGACTCATCGGCTTCACATCTAAGCACCCTCCTGTCGACAATCTACAAACTCCCAAAATACCCTGCAGGTTTCTCTTGAGTCTGTGAAGCATCTATACCGGTACTAGGTACTCTTGTATTTCCTTGTCTTCTTCCTTGTGACGGAACTATGTCTTGACTCGGTTGGGTCTCTTTAGGCTCTTTTGCAGACGAGGAAAGAAGCTCCTCTAGAAAGCTTCCTTTTCTGAAATCTTTCTCTACTGTTTGCCTCAAATTTCTCCACTTTCATTGCTGTCTACACCAACTGATAAAAATTCACCTGTTGGAAAGAAGTAACAGGTGCTAAATACATCTTTATGAACTCATTCAGTCCATTTTCAAATTGCCTACATCGAAATGCTTCGGTGAGGACTGACTCAGGTCCATACTTATTGAGATGGCTAAATTCTTTTTCATACTCTGCCACTGACAAATTCCTTTGCTTCAAATTCAAGCTGCTTCCTTAGTCACCTATATATACATGCATACTTTTACTTACTGAACTCTTGGACAAGAAATCACAAGGCATGGGATATGGAATCTCGGACTTACCCCATTAATTTCCACAGGTCCTTATGCCTTACTGCGCAATGGTAAAGGGCGCATGATGCTCTACGTCGGGGGCATCGCCTCTAATATACCTTGGTTTTCTAACCAATATTCGACTTTCTCAGACTTTTTCATGCTTGTCCCATGGAATTCCTCTGCTCCATGTCTTCTTACCATGTTTATCAAAGCCTTAGGAGTAGTCAGTCTATTCAATACCCGAGCCATGTCTTGAGATATTCTCATGAAACTTCAAATTTGGCTCGGGTGGGCAATCTTTCTTTGAAAAGATTCGAAGGTTCAGCGGATAGTATAATCTCACAGGTTGACTTGCTCTGGAGTCACTTCTTCTCTTTGGATTGGGAGGCGTTCGTCATATTCGAGGAAAGCGAGACATCCATCGGGCGACATTACTATACACGCCATGTTTGTCATCTACCTATCCAGTCACACAAACCTAGGCTCGTGCCACTTGCATTGTGACACTGACTTGGCACCTCTGTGTTAGGAAGGGTGTCCGCAGCTATAGACTTTAAACTTGATTAATAGGCTAATTCTAAAACATTCTGTAAATATAGTCATATAATTTTACATATTCATAACCACACATATGCTACCCTACTATGTGAAGCTTTCAAAGCACCGCTTACATATTATTCTAAATCTTTCATTCATACCAAAAGTTTATATACATTATACGGTTCGGAATGAAACATTAAAGAAACACTATAGGTGACACCTATGGCCGAGATGGCCTTTGGTTGTTGTGGGAGAAATGTTTTTGTTTTAAGCGCCTCATTGGTACCTACACGGATAAACACTGTACTAAGCATGAGCTTAGTGAGGATCCTTACGCATGGATAGGCTGTCAAATTCAACCACGGCGATTAACCGGCACGATTAACGCTTATTAAGCGGGTTTAGGTGGGGCCTAAGCGGGTTCGGTGATATGGTCGCGTTTTGCTGCGTTGTCAGCGGGTCGATGTTTGACCGGAGGTGCATTCTTCTTTTCCGTTTATAACCCGTTTACCCGTTTAATTTGTATACTTTGGATTTGAATACTTTGGATATTTGGTTGAATATTTGAATTAGCAATTTGTGCTTTATTATATAGTGAACATTAGTATGGACCAGTGTCTCTAAATATTACATTTTGTGTTAGTTTTGTTGGTTTTATGAGTTAACATTTTAAATAACGGGTAAATGGATTCGTCGTTGGTTTATTATTAAATGGGTCGAAACGGGTGGTAAACGGGTAAAATGGGTCAAATGGTGGTTTATCATTATTTAACTTGACCCAGCAAGCTGACCACGTTTAAAAATTAGGCGTGTTAAGCGAGTGGTAATCGTGTTACCGTTTATTAAGCGGTTCGTGTTCGATGTTTGATTTACACCCGTTTATTAGCGTGTCGGTATGCGGAGTTACATGTTTTTCACCCGTCACCCGTTTAACGTAACCGTTTAACCCAACCCAACACGTTTGACACCCCTACGCATGTGGATGACCACGCCCAACATGATCATCACATTCTAATACTCATACAACTTGATATATATATATATATATATATATATATATATATATCTATCATATATATATATATATATATATATATATAAACTTATGGAGTACAATGAAAAGATTTGCAAAATAATATGTAGTAATGCTTTGAGCGCTTCACATAGTGAGGTAGCGTGGTGTGGTTTTGTAATATATGTTAAATTATGTGATTATATTTAAGGAATGTTTAAGAGCGCTAGTTAATCAAATTTAAAGTCTATAATTTAGTGTGACACCTTTTCCACTAACGAGAGGTGCTAGGTTGGGGTGTCATAATTCTTTATGATTAAAGATTTATGGGTTGTAGGAAATAGAGGCTTATTTTTATGGATTATAATATTGTTTTATAGCTTACTGTTAATTATATTGCGCCTTCTGGTTCTTGGTGGTTCCCTTGCTCCGATAGCACGTGGATAATTTTGCTAATTTATTCAGCAGGTGTGATGTGTTTATTTGCGGATAACCTTTGTTTAATGAAAAGTTCATTTGTTGAATTCCTTTCTTACGGGAATGTAGTTGAAGTAACTATGGTGGTAAATGATTATCTTTGTCTAATGAACGGTGATATTGGAAAAAAAAAATTGCACCTTCCTTGACAAAAGTTTTTCGTTTTTGAGTTTGGGAAAAAATCAATAAGGATAATAAAGGTAAATTATGAGTCATTTGGTTTGAAAAATGAAAAAACAATTATTTTTAGCTTTTTCAAAAACTAATTATTTAGTCTCTAATTGACTAATGTTTATCATACTTAATTTATGTATTTTATTTAAAAAATATCTTCTTTTCTTATATAATCTTTATATTTTTTACTTATTTCTTTTCTTTTACTAGTTCTTCAAAAAAAAAAAAAAAAAAACAAAATAAATTGAAAATATCCAAAATGGTTCATTCTAAGTATATTTAAAAATATGGGAACTAATTAATTAGTTTTGAAATAGAAGAGCCCATTGATTTGTTTTTCAAAACTTAAAGGCCTAATTTATAATTTACTCGATATCAAGTTTAGAATTCTATAATTTTAAGAGCATATTCCACTTGAACCATTTTTAGCATTCATGAGGAATGTGTGTCATGTTATTTCTACCACCCTCTCTCGTTATTCTTTTTGACAACAATATGATTTTGATCATATTCAAGAGAATAATTTATTTAACTATTTCAAAATACATTTGTTTTGTCAAAAATTAGTTACAATTCACTAATTAATCATTTAACTATCTCCATTGTTATTTCTAATTATGTCTAATATATGTCCCCTTTCTTGAAGGTTCTTTTTTGTCTATTTTATTTTTTCTAAAAAAAAAAAAGAGATAAGTTCGTATTTGAGTAAATTAATTAGTCTTTTCTATTTCAAAAACTAATTATTCATTTTATTTTTTTCCCAAACAATTTTTATAAAAAATAATATATATATAAAGATTGATGGGCAAATTTGACATTTTTTTAAAATGAAACAAATTTTAAATTAATCATAGTTAACAATAGTAGACAAAAAACTTAATTATTAGTTTTGAATTAAGAAAGGTTAATTAATTCATTTTTTAAAACTAAAATGACTAATTTATAATTTATTTGCGTATATTTGCAAGAGTTTTTTTTTTCCTTGGATATGATGTGGGGGAAATTTTGGACCCTTTTATAATTTTTTGTTATTGAGGTATGTTTTTTGACTGGGCTAAATAGTGTATGTTGTGATTCTAGACTTTCTATTTAAAAAACAAATTATTTAATTCTTTTTATTCATTTTATGTTTTTTTACAAACACTACTTATAAAAAGTAGAAAAAAAATACATAGATGATAAATGGACAAATATCAGGGAAAAAAACCTAGATTGCTTTGAGGGACAAAGAAATTTTGAATATTTTGGTCTCATACTCATTTTTTTTTCAAGAGGTCAATAATTAGAGACGGAAATTCAAAATTTCTTTGTCAGAGACGGATTTTATTCCGTCTTTGATTTGAGACGGATTTTATTCCGTTTTTGATTTGAGACGGAAACCATTATGTCTCTATTTAGAGATAGAATTTTCATTTCTAATTAGAGACGGAAATTCAAAATTTCTTTGTTAGAGACGGATTTACTTTCGTCTTTAATCAGAGACGGATTTTATTTCTTCTCTGATTTGAGATGGATTTTATTCCGTCTTTGATTTGAGACGGAAACCATTCCGTCTCTATTTAGAGATAGACTTTTCGTCTCTAATAAGAGATGAATTTTATTCCGTCTCAAATTTGAGACATAAATCATTGTCTCTATTTAGAGATGGAATTTCCGTTTCTAATTAATTTGTATGCAATCCGTCTCTAATCCGTCTTTATTTAGAGACGGACAAGTGACCGTCTCTAATTTCCGTCTCTAATTTCGGTTTTTCTTGTAGTGATCCATTAAAGGATAATTCTTGTTAAAATATAATTTAATTTCAAGTAATATAAATTAAATTATGTATTTATTTAACATTTATCCATAGTTATTTTCAAGTAATATGCTTCATTACCATTTTCTTAGGTGATCTACTCTGAACTCCAAACATCTCCTAAAGACTCAAGAGCATTGCATGTAAGGTACTCATGGATTGATGCTGACTTTGCAGCACTTCATTGAGAGAAGCTAAGATATACATCCTTACTTTCTCATCATCCTTCCTCTATGCCTCATAGTCAGCTCTCTCTTAAGGGGTTGAGCTCTCTGTAGGTGCTACATGAAGTGGCTCTAAGGTCACCTAAATTATACCCTCACAAGTTAAGACAATGTTTAGATCTTTTTCCAACTCACATAGTTGGTTCCATCTAACCTGTTGTTTGAAAGGATTAATGCTAATGGATTGAAGGTAGACATATTTATCTTGAGAATCAAATTGGTGTTGATTAGTATGTGTTCATTATTAACATATGACATGTATAATTATATATACAATTTGCACTGATAGCATATAATACTCAAATTGCACACATCGATGGATAATTAACTTTCATGAGAACATATCTCTTTGGCGGTCTAGATTCTCAAAGTTAATAAGATATATAATCTAATCAATTCCAAAAGTCACTTATCCTTAGGCTAGGTGATTGACTTACCCTTTAAATTTTGGTCTCTTAAGAATAAATAGAGATTATTTTAGATAGTTTATTATTTTCTTCAAGTTAAGTATATGCATCACTAATCTTAGTTTCAATTTTTCTTAAGTAAAGAGCCCTAACTTTAGGTTGATTGCTCCTACTAAAATATTTATCAATTAATCATAAGGGAGTCTCTTAACTAGGATCCTCACATTTGTCCAACTTTAAACTGATCCAAACATGAATCCCAAGACCCTTTCAAGGGAAGGTCGTAGAGAGACACATAAACCTTCTCTCGGCTTAATTATTTTAAAAACTTGGTGTTTTGAAGTTTATGTCATATTTCTTTATTCTTAAATTCAGCAAATTTGATATCCTAAATTTCTCTAATTTAGAAAATTTTATATTTAAAAATTAATTCTAATAAGCATTATAAACATTACTATATATACTTTTCTCGAACATATTAGTTGTTTACTTTAATTTAATAATTTAAATAGCAAAAAAACAACACATTTGAATTAAATCCATCATTTTATTAATAAATTAAATTATATGTCTATTTAATCATTATCCATTAAAGGATAATTCTTGTTAAAATATAATTTAATTTCAAGTAATATAAATTAAATTATGCATCTATTTAACATTTATCTATAGTTATTGTTAAAATATAATTTAATTTCTAATAAATTAAATTATTTATCTATTTAACAGTTATCTATTAAAAGATAAATCTTTTTAAAATATAATTTAACTCATAGTAATATAAATTAAATTATATATATATTTAACATTTATGGATAATTTTTTTTAAATATAATTTAATTCATAATAATAAATTAAATTATATATCTATTGAACAATTATCCATTAAGGATAATTTTGTTAAAATATAATTTAATTTCTAATAATAAATTTAATTGTTATCTATCAAAAGATAAATCTTGTAAAAATATAATTTAATTTAAATAAATCTCATAATTCAAAATATAATTAAAATTAATTTCTTTCTCATTGTAAAAACTCAAGAAAAAAGAATAATCCAAAATAAGTCAAAATTTTTATCTAAGGATAGTCATAATTTCAGAATAACATGCATGTTTTCATAGAAAGAAAAAAAACTTCAAACCTAACAAGTTAGGATTTTGGAATTTTCAGCACTAAACAAATCCGAAAGTAAGGAGTAGCAGAGCAATAAGCACAGAATAACATGACAAGTTGATTCGGGCGATCACACAAATAATAAAGGTGTAGTGTGAGAACAATTGGTAGTAGAGTAAATAGCAGTGATGCATGCACACGTCCGTCCCAATGAGCGCTTAACAAGCGATGTGCATCTATAATGATGTTACTTCATGCCATCATACACAAATCAATAAATGACTCAACACATCAATGACCTTGCTATATTAACTTGATTTAAGATGGTTAGTATACATCATGCTACAAACAATATATGAAATCAATAAAAAAATTGATTTTTATTTTTATTAATTAACCAATAAAATCTCAAGATTTCAAATATGGAATTTAAGAAACCCGCTTTCATACCAAATGTTGGAATCTTGGGACATCCATCCAGAAATCTATGATTTCATATGCAACGGAAGCAAAACCATGAACAATGAAATAAAAAAAATATTTTATTGACTTGGTAAAATACATACTAATCGGAATGAAAGTGATCCATGAATCTTCCAAGCAATAACCGATTTGCAGGTCTTGATCACAGAGTATGAGCTCCAAGAACAATCCAACGCCTTTTGCTTTTTAGATCTATGACAAAGAGAAATTCTCTTCTTTCTTAAATTGTTTTTGTTACCCTAAACCTAAATATAATGTTATATTTATAACAGGGTTTAGTGGCTCATTGAATCCACTTATATACTTAGGCCTATAATTAACCATATGATTAATGAAGTCAACTTAGTAAAACTCTGGATTTACTTATAAGGCTTAGTTACAGCACAGTAATGAAATACTGTTCCTTGGCAAAAGTGATGAAATGAAAGAAAAATATAAAAGAAAATGAGAGAAGGTAATTAACAATATTATGTATGTGATAAAAAAAATAATTTAATCAATATATAATACTTATAAATACATAAATCAAATCTATATTGTACGGATAGATAGTACACTTTAATAAAAAGTTGTTATCATCTAACTAAAATTATTATTTTAAAAACATGTGAACACAAAGACAAAAGTAATAAGGATATAAAATAGAGAAGAAAAATGAAAAATACTAAGAAGATATTAAATTGTAAAAGGAGCATTTAAGGAGAAATCATAGGAAAGTTTTTATTTCTTCTTTTATTTACAGACTTATATAATTAAATAAAATATAAGGCTTGGCTCAAATGGTAAAAGAGGGATGGGCATATAAGATTAGATAACATGCAAAGTAAATAAATATATATATAAAAAAAAAAAAACTATGACACATGATAGGGTGGATCACATAAAAATAAATTATACCAAGCAAAAATAGACATGGAAAACAAATTTAAATAAAATACTTATAAAAAAAACAAGAGAGAAACATGAAACATTGATATGAATGTGAATGTAGGCAATATCCAAATTGCAGTTGAGAACATCAAGCTTTCAGTGTCGTCAAATAGAGTGATGTTTGAAGTTGTATACACCCATGTCGAAAGGCACAATGCAATCCTTAGGACGATTTAAAACAGCATCAGCCTCATCCTCCTTGTCCAGAAAGATGATTTAATCGTTGCAGCCTCATCCTCCTTATCCCACCCTTCGCCAATTAGCCTGCTAAATAAATGTGAAGCTATGATAATATTTTACAATAATATTATCAAATTGAATGATAATTGATTTATATTAAAATTATAGTTTATTTACAAATACATTTAATGCAAAATAAATTGTTACATAATTTGGACAAACATAAGGAATGTTGATTTAAAAATCTAAAATCATTTCATATATATATATATTTAGAGATACCTCTTGTCATATTTTTAGGCAATCTAAATCGCATGTTTTCCAACATTGTTGCACGTGATGGTAGAACAAGTCCAGTGACATACCTTACATTATTGGTATGTCATAACTGGTGTCACACATGATGATAGAACAAGTCGTGTGACACAACTTCCCTTATTTGGCCTACACGTTTTTTTTAGGGAAATATTCTGCAAATCAGGAGTCAATGTTTTGTGTGATAAATGAGGAAGAATAGAGGAGAATATTGGGCAATATTGGTTGGATCAAATCAAAGATATTAGATCTTATTTTGTGAAAATTCTATGGAAGAAAGACATTGTAATGTGACGATTATGGAATAGGATCAGATTCTTTCAGTTAACTAGTTGAGACAATTTAGTTAACATGGAGTGTGTTTATTGAGAAGATATCTGAAGGCTCCTTAAGAGTGCAAAGTAATTTTCTCTAGGGATTCATTCCACTGGTGATTTTGCGGAGGAGGCGATTCACGATAAAGTAGTTCTGATAGATGCTGCTCTAAGTCTGGAGTTATGACGGTGTTGTCACTCCAATTGAGATGGTGTGATTGGGTTTGTAGAAGTCGAGATGTGTGTGGGAAAATAAGGGGGGCTTATTTATATGTTTCACTATGAGAGAGTTTAGAGAAGACAATTGTGAGAAAGGAGGAGCTTTGTCTCAATTAAGACCAACGTGTAACCTAATTAATATATAGTGAAATTCATTGCATTTGGGCTTAGCCCCATGGACGTAGGCATTAGTTGAACCACGTTACCAATATCTGGTTTTCTTTGTGTGTGAGAGTTTATCCTATGATTTTGTTTTTGTTCATATTACACTAGTCTAACATATGTCTCATGCAAGGTTAAAAATATTGATTTCGATGGATATATCAGTACTTGGATTTTACGAATATATTGGATATATCGGAGATATATCGGTGGATATTTTTACATTAATATCAATATATCAGAAATTAACAAAAATACTTTGAAATTCATAGAAACACTTTGTAAAAGTGTAAAAATGACATTAATAATGAAATATACACATTGATATTACATTACAATGGTCTTTCAAAACCAAAATGAAGATCGATGTGGCTCCATTGCAACATTTGACGAAGAGATCCCATCTTGATGAAGACAATATTCATACAGAGACATAGTGTTCCGATAATATTGATTATAAGATCGAACATGTCATGCATAAATGTCTTGACTTATACCCTCAACCTCTCCATGGATAGGAAATTATGAGTTCACCCATATGCTTGTTTGAAATCCTTGTATTTAATATGGAGTTTGGAATGACATTTGTGGATCATGAGGATGGTTAATTATTCCATATTCACCAATGGAACCTGAAGGATGTGAGGCTGTAAGTAACTCATTGTGCTTCAAGGAGGAAATACGTTGGCATCATTGGATGAATCAACGTATTGAAAGTGCCAATGTCATGGATCTCAAAACTAGTGAAAAACGAATCCTCATTGTGTTGTGTCATACTTCTTTGTCAACCTCTATATGAAACTCCAATGGCTCAATACTTGCACCGGCTCTCCTAGACCGTGTCTTTGTCTTGTGTAGCATGTGTGAAATCATCTTCACCCGATGAATGAACTCAATGGATATTCCACTTTGTTGTCGTCTTATCTTACCATCATTTCGATTATCCTCACCATCATTAGTCTACTCCTCTCATCTTGAACCATCATAGCTGTGGTAATTGCCATAAAACTAGATTCTACTACTATGTTCAACATGAATCAAAGAGGCGGAAAGTGACAGTTGAAATGAGTCTCTAGTCTTATTAAACTTTCACTATAGACAACCCCGGATAAAATCCGCTCAACATCAACACCTGCTTCTCGAACATGTGCAGTAATTCGTGGATCAGGATTTCCATTTTCATTATCTAAATGGAGAGGTCTAACCCATTGGAATAATTGATTATCCTCTTCTTCACCAAACTTAGGTACGAAAATGTCGATAAATCAGGAGTAATATTTTGACAACTTTATCAATCTTTACTTTATATCTACAGTATATTCAGTTTCATGTTGTAGTAACAAACTAATTGTTGGAAATGAGGAGTAAGCTAGCCGATTTCTTTGTTTTGTATGGATCAAAGAAAAATGTGCTCCATTTCTCTCACATCTTTGAATATGATGCGGTTTGGGAAAAGAACCTTAAGGGCCCAAATTCTCGATGTGGGAGCGTGGTTTCCACACATAAGCCACCATTCAAATTTGTAACAAAAAGTACTAACATTCCAAAGAATCTAATAATAACATGGTAATGGACTTTACTTTTTAAACTTTTAATGAGAAACAACACTCACCGGGGAACCATTAAATCTCTTGATGCTATTCTTTGCTCAATCCACTTGAATCTCCTTTTAGCATCTCGAAACATTATAAGCTGTGAATTCACAATGAACTTGGAAAATCAATATATGTGTAAGTGTAACCAAATAAATCGAATCAATTAATTAGAAATATAGCCTATTGATGTACCTCATTTCTAATATTACCAAGACCTACAATAGTAGGAGATAATTTTCCAAATACTTCACGAGCGACAGGTAGCTAGGTCTCTACTAACTCCAGTGCACATATTGAAATCTTGGATTAAGATAATATGCTACAAAAGTGATTTAGAATTAGTATGTGATAAATGGAAAATAATATGCATTAAAAGTGATTATGATATTGAATAGTTACCTGCTGCATGAAGAGGATGTTTGAGGGTTTTATCCCAATGATCTACGATGATTTTTTTGTACCCATTCTTTAGCTTTGAGTGCATGTAAATTTTGTTTCATCACTTGAATCAACTCATACACAAATGGCATTGTTAGGACAATTGCGAAATCAACAATCCAAAGAACTGTATATAGGGCCTCATAAATTGACACTAGGTTAGAGACCTTCTCCCAATATGGATGATTAAACATGAGTCCTTCAACATCACGTCCAATGTCGTCCGACTAAGCTTATGAGAAGCCCATTCATCACTAATAAATATCTTTTTCAAATCAGCCATCTTTTTTAGAAGACTAGTAAGGGCGATGTAATTTGTCGCAAATCTTGTTGCCCCTAGACGCATAATATCTCCACCACAAACCTTTCTCATTGTTGCAAGAAATCATCCATGATTGTAGATGAAATTGGTGATCTTTTGTGCATTGGTAATCAAATCGGAAACACTTTCTCATTTACCAATTTCTTCAAACATAAGGTCGATGCAATGTCTTTTACATGATCCAATATAAATGTACTTCTTTATTAACAATTTCTAGCCTTCACAAATGTTGTTGATCCATTATCTGTAACTATTTGCTAACATTTGCTTAGTAGCACTATTATCACGTCCTTGACAAACAATAAATGTGTTGTTATGTCTTTGATATTATCCGATGCATCCATGATTTAAGAAAAATTGTGCTTCCTTTACAATATATCATGAAATTAATGATGCTTAATTTAAGTGGGACAGTCCATCCATCACACATAATTATTTTCCACGAATCTTTCATTTCTCCTTTGGAGATTCACGTAATCTTCCATGTGTTATACTCCCATATCTAAATATTTGTTTTTCAGATTTCATATGGAGAGGTGCCTCTATTCCCATGCCTACAAGTTAAAGTAAATAATTATATGGTTTTGCAGTATAATGTGAAATAATAATGTTATTAGGGAAGTGAAAGCGATTTTCACATACCGACATTGTGCTGTAATCATGTTTTGAAGTGGTGAGGAGTATATGTTTTATGAAGTATGACGCTCTCATATATAGAAAAAGAGGTATTATTGATTAATGTATCGTTTCTTTGGTGCACCTCATTTGAAAAGATTTTAATATTCTTTTGTCTTCTTGGCGAGAAGATTTGTATAATGATGAAGTAAAAGGTGGTACGATGGATCCGATTGTCTCACACATTTTCAGAGATCTTTGCTCATCTTCTTGGATCGGTTGGATGTGATTGTAAAAACCACTGTAAATATATTAGAAATGTTTGTAAATCCGTTTATACTACGATAATGAATTTAAGTTAAATATTTGTTTACTACCTCTATAGCCTTCTTCTTGTTATGAGTTGTTCTCTAGCTTTAGGATGCCGCGACATGTTGCTCGATAGTTAACTTGCTCGTCAGGGTTCATGTCAACCGGATACATATAGACATCATCATCTTCCTCCTCATTTTCCTCATCATCATCATCACCATCATCATCATCAAAAAGATGTCTATGGCTACCACCCATTGTGCCTCACAATTCAGCTCGAATTTCTTTAATATTTGTAGCTTTCTTTGCTTTGGCTTTATTTCTTTCAACCAAAAGTTGTCTCATTTCCTTTTCCAACCCGGGAGCACATTAGGACACTTCTTTTTCTCCCAGTGGTGTGTATGTGATAAGTGAATTTAAATAAGGTAATTCCCCACTTTTTAATGATCATCTGAAGTGCATGTAATTATAGCATTGTTTCCTTCAATAGATCTGTATGTATTTAAGCATGATCACGACCTCTAGTATTGTTTCCCTTCCACTATCCATCATATAAACTTTAATAATTGTAATTAATTCATATTCACTGTCTATTAAATATAAGGGTGCATTAGTATCACTAATTTAAAAAATGTATATTTCACATATTTTTATATTTCTGGAAATTTGTTAATTAATAATTAACAAAATTTTATATTCATATTCATAATCTCAATCTAAATATAAAGTTGCATTAATTATCATAATTTAAAGAAAATATACATTTCACAAGTACCATATTTCACAAATTTTTAATTAATAATTAATTTTTTATATTATTTCATATTCATAATCTCAATCTAAATATAAAGTTGCATTAGTATCATAATTTAAATAAAATCTATATTTCACAAATTTGTTAATTAATAGTTAACAAATTTTATATTCATATTCATAATCTCAATGTAAATATGAGATTGCATTAATTATCATAATTTAAAACGTATATTTCACAAATTTGTTAATTAATAATTAACAATTTTTATATTTCCATATTCATAATCAATCTAAATATAAAGTTGCATTAATTATCATAATTTAAAGAAAATGTATATTTCACATATTTTTATATTTCTAAATTGTTAATTAGTAATGAAAAATTTTATATTTCATATTCACCAATCTCCAATGTAAATATAAAGTTGCATTAATGATCATAATTTAAAGAAAATGTATATTTCACAAATTTGTTAATTAATAATTAACAAATTTTTATATTTTATATTCATAATCTCAATGTAAATATAAAGTTACATTAATTATCATAATTTAAAGAAAATGTATATTTCACATATTTTTATATTTCAAAAATTTGTTAATTAATAATTAACAAATTTTTTATATTCCTATTCATAATCTCAATGTAAATTTAAAGTTGCATTATTTATCATAATTTAAAGAAAATGTATATTTCACAAATTTTTTTATATTACAAATTTGTTAATTAATAATTAACAAATTTTATATTTCATATTCATAATCTCAATGTAATATAAAAGTTGCATTAATTATCATAATTTAAAAGAAAATGTATATTTCACATATTTTTTATATTTCACAAATTTGTTAATTAATAATTAATAAATTTTTATATTTCACATATTTATAATCTCGATTTAAATATAAAGTTGCTTTAATTATCATAATTTAAAGAAAATGTATATTTCATAAATTGTTAATTAATAATTAACAAATTTTTATATTTCATATTCATAATCTCAATCTAAATATAAAGTTACCTTTGTTTATCATATATGCTAAAAGAAAATGTGTTTTTACATTAATTAACAATTTATTATATTTCATATTCATAATACGTAATCTAAGTCTAAAAGTTACATTAAATATCTAAATACATAATATATGTTCATATTTCATATAATAATTAACAAATTTTATTTTTCATATTCATAATTTCCGTCTAAATATAATTTTGCATTAATTATCGTATGCTAAAAAAAGTGTTTTACATTATTAACATAAAATGTACATAATATATGTTCATATTTCATTTTCATAATCTTCATCTAAATATAGACTTAAATTAAACCTTAATCTAAATATAAACTAAAATTAAACTTTAATCTAAATATAAACTAAAATTAAATCTTAATCTAAATATAAACAATCTTAATCTAAATATAAACTTAAATTAATTACTAAATTGCACAAATGTAAAAAAATTAGTGTAGAAACATACCTTAAGTTGAAATTATGTATTGAATGGAAGACTTGAACACCAAAAATTGACAAAAAAATTATTCTCCAACACTTTGCACAAATCAAGAATTGTTTGAGAGAGAATTGATGAGTTTGATATGAAAACTAGTGATGTTAGGACTATTTATAGAATTTTTTCGGAGTCAAACTAGCCGTTTTTTTGGTAAAAAAAAACCCTTTAAAAATGAATTCTGACCATTGATTTGATTTTGGATCAAATCTGACCGTTAGATCTTGATCTAGCCGTTGTAAATCAATTATGGCCGTTAGATCCGTCCAAATATTCCACGTCACGTCATATAAAAATATGATGAATTTGGAATCAAAGGGGTTGTCTGTGTTGATTCGACACGGATTGAATTTTGGCTATCAAATCAGCTATTAGCCGTTAGAGATTTTGAATTTTTGAGACAAAATCTCAACCTTCCACGTGTCCAAAAATCTCGTAGTGGATGCAGGCGGTTTTACGCCGATACTCGGCCAATATATCGACCAACCATGGCAATATATTGCAAGATATATTGGTTGGAATTAGTCGGTTTTTTGCATTGCATTTTTCACAGTTTGCATTTCTCATGTGATTTTGGTATGATCCCTGCTCGGTCATTTCTTGTCTCGATATAAGCGATTTTTCGATTAACTCCAACAAACGACTTTCGTTTACAAAAGTAATATCGAGAAGACCCAATATATACCATTTAAAACCATTCATTAATATTTCAGACTATGGAAGCATTTTAGACCACTACGGTAGGCCCATAAACATTTAAACAATTCACCACAGGAAATAACGCTTACCATACTTTTAAATATTACACAACATTGTTTGAAATTTACTATTTTAAAATAGATAAAGTCATGTAAAATGATATTTATGCATATGTCTGGCGCATACTCTCATTCTTTGCCATCAGTGACTCTATGCTTCTCGATCTTGCCTCTTTCCTGTTCGCTATCTATCACTCTGTACCTGCGCATTGGTAAAACAGCCAGTAAGCATTTTCATGTAGTGGTTTGCTCTAATCCATTCCATGATTTACAGTTAAATAAATCATGCAATTTAACAATTCAAAACTTTCAAATCTTTGGATGATCAATACAAATACAATACATACTTGTTATAGCATACAATCGATTACAGGTTCATTGATCATCCCAAAAATACTACTTTCATATTCAATATTTCTGTCTCAAATCCAATTCAATATGCCCACAAAATTCAATTCAGTTCTGTAATTCAATTCAGCTATGTCAATCAATTCAGTTATGCCCTTAACAAATTTAACCTATGTCTTCGTTATACAGGATATTAGAGTCACCTAAGACGGAACCTACCGGGGTCAAGCAGTCGGGCATAAAAACGCTTTATAACACAAGACGGGTCCCACTGGCTACCGACCGTTATAAACAATCAATTAATGAACACTACCGATACGGTCCCGCTGGGCTACTGATCGGAGTGACACATCAATAAAATCGTCAAGAAGATCGCTTATTTTGACCCCATTGGTATACCAATCTATTTTTAATACGAACTAAACGGTTAACATTCTATTAAGGGTGTCCAAATATTTTATAGCAAGGTACAATACATTTGTATAACTAGTTCACTTTCAATAGTCATGCAATTTTCATATGCAAACATTTTCCAACCAAATTCTTCAAATCATTTAAAACAATTCAATATACATTTCTATAGCATTTAAAACAAGCATTTCAAATATTGAAACGTAGAATAAGAAAAGGTTGAACAAACATACAAAACTTCAGAAACGAGGAAATAGAATCTAACAAACCCAAAAAGATTGTCGCCCTTAATTCATGCTCGAATCGACCTCAACTCGACTTTCCCCCTCATTAATCCCTAACTATCACACATATTTCACAATCAAAGAATAACCAAAGAAAAATTTATTTGTGCATTCCAGGATTTTTGGTTAGTTATATCTACCCAATACACTTTCACTTTTCCAAATTTTCTGGGGACAATTGAGTCATATTTAGCTTATACATCCTTCACGAAAATTATAGCTCTATTAGTCTATTTGTAAGAGGGAATTCAATCATCTCAGTTGGATCATCCAAACACAAGTTATGGCATTTTTATGCCAAACTGGTCGGTATGCCCAGCTCACTCGGTTACCTACTGTTTTTCTCAATTTCAGGGGTCTTAACTCCATAAATTGGTAATATGGTCCCTCTACTCATTTGAATCTATGGTTCTTAGGTTTCTCACAATTGAATCATCCAATTTGATCCCAAAACTCAAGTTATGGAATTTTATATTCAGACTACTCTAATTTGCAAAACAGAAGCAGATTTTTCTTGCACATAGTTTTCCCCTTTGAAGGATTTCTGGACACTTTGAGGTTACAATTTGTATACCATTCCCAAAGTAAATTATTCTCCTAGAAGTCTAGTTTACTCCAGAAATTTGAACTACCAATTAGGATGAGTGAAACTCAACTTATGGTCTAAGTACCAAAACTACTCTTAAAACACATAACTGCTTCCAGAATTGAACCAGAAATTTATCCAAACAGAGCATCACTTCAACGAATTTCTGGGTCCACCTGGGTCCAAATTGCAAATTAATACTTCATAAAGTTTGTTCTAATATAAGTCTAGTGTAATTTAGTAATTTGAATCACCAATTAGGATAAGAAATGACTAAGTTATACTAAAACAAAACGCTAGTTTGAAAAAATTGGCAGCATCTCCTTTGAAAACACCATAATTTCTCTTTTCGTGATTTTTCTTCCAAAACACCTCAAAACTCAAAATAAATCATGTCAATCACTCCTAATAACATCCTAACATCATTCTAAAACCAATCACAAGCAAACTCTATGGATGATTTAGTGGTTTCCCTAACTCCAAACATCATTAAAATAAAATTTGTGGCTTGTGTTCTTACCTCGACTTCTCGGGAACCCTATAAGCTTTAGCTCCTTCTTCCTCTTTGATCACTTAGAGACCAAAAATTGGGGATGATCTCCCACCAAAATCTGGATATTCCTCAACCCTAGCTCTTCTCTTCTCACTCCCCCTCTCAAAAACGTGATTGCTCAAGAATGAGCTCCTAAAGACCACTTTTGGTCTTTTAAGTTTCATTTAAGTGTAAGGCCATGCTCGCCTTCCACCCTATTTTCATTTCATTTTTTTCTACTATTTGGCTTTTTTAATATCTCATTTCTCAAGGCCTTGTTTGGTTACAAAATGCATTTTGGGTTGTCCTCCCAAATGGCAATCTAACTCACACTTATTCCTATTTGCACTTAAATTCCCATATTTACACTTAGACATATAAACTTGTTTACCATTGACTCTAGGTCCTCATTTTTCACATTTCCAAATTTGTCATTTTTCACTGGGTAAATTTTCTGCTTAATTTTTTAAATCACTTATCAAATAACAATCAATATTCATTTAACAACTTTTTAAATAATGCAAGTTTGACTCAATTTATACCTGAATATATAATAAAAATTATAAAAAATTATAGGGTATTTTTGGGGCGCATAACTCTCCCCACTTAAAATTTTCGTCCCGAAATTACCTTAGATGAACAAATATGATATTGTTGCCACATTGAGCCACTTTCCCAAGTGGCTCTCGGTCTTATGGTTTCTCCACAAAGACTTCTTGACTAACGTAATCTTCTTGTTCCGCAGCTCTTTCACTTCCCGAGCCAAGATCTCTACTGGCTCTTCTTCATATGTCAAATCCAATCTAAGCTCAATTGTTCCTAAGAGATTACATGTGATGGGTTTGATCGGTACTCCTCAACATCGAAACATGGAATACGTTATGGATCTTTCCAAGTCCGGAGGTAATGCCAATCTGTACGCTAATGGACCCACTTTTTCAATCACTTCATACGGTCCAATAAATCTAGGGCTCAACTTGCCCTTTTTCCCAAATCGCATCACCTTCTTCCAAGGCGATACTCTGTGTTTATCACTTTGTCGCCGATCTCGAATCGAATGTCTTTTCTTTTCAAGTCGGCGTAGAACTTGTGTCTATCCGTGGCTACCTTTAGCCTTTCTCTGATCATTTTCACTTTCTCTTCAGTCTCCTGAATCAAGTCGAGACCAGTTACTTTCTTTTCACTCAACTCGGTCCAACACACTGGTGTTCTGCATTTTCTTCCATATAATGCCTCATAAGGCACCATTCCAATGCTCGATCGGGAAGTCGTTGTTGTACACAAATTCAACTAGAGGAATGTGTCTCATTCCAACTACCCTCATAGTCGATCACACAACCTCAGCATATCTTCCAATCTGATCACTCTCTCCGACCGTCCATCCGTCTCGTGTGAACAGACTAAAATTCACGAGTGCCCAAGGCCTCAGACTCCCCAAAACTAAGTAAACCTCGGATCTCTGTCTGAAATAATGGATATAGGAATCCCATGCAACCGAACTATTTCCTTGATATACAGCTCTGCTAGCTTGTCAAGTGAATAGTCGGTTCTCACTGGTAGGAAATGAGCTGACTTGGTCAATCGGTCCACTACAACCCAAACTGAGTCATGCTTTCTCCCTGTCAATGGTAACCCAACTATAAAATCCATGGTAATTCGATCCCATTTCCACCCGGTATTCGATAGGCCGTGGCTAACTCAAGGAACTTGATGTTCGCCATTTTGGCAAACCAAACACTTGGTTAATAATTTTGATATATTCCTTTCATTCCTAATTCACCAAAATGACATTTTTAAATTTTGATACATCTTTGCCACGGACGTGATAGCAAAAGATCCACTATGTGCCTCTTCAAGTATGGCTTTTCTCAAATCATTATCATCAAAAGAAACCGTTTTATAATACAAAACTCCTATCTTTCAAAGTATCAGAATGCGATTTCTTTATTTTTTTCAATCCGCTTACTATAACATCACTCTTTCTCTCATCTTTCTTTGTGCTCTTGCACTTGATTTAACAAACTCTGCCTCGCTTATCAATTCGTCATACTATTGTACCATCAATCATCAATGACAATGAGCATTCAACGCCGGGGGCGTTTGCATTGTCTTCTACGCAAAGCGCCGGCCACTACATCGCCTTTCCCGGTGATAAATAAACGCTTAATCATAGTCTTTATCAACTCCATCCATCTAATGTCTCGCCAGCTCAGGAGGGCAAATACTTAAGACTCTTATGATCGTGCAGATGAAACATTTTTCCATACAAATAATGTCTCCAATTCAGCGCAAATACAATTCAAGTGCTAATTCCAAATCATGCGTGGTAGTTCTTTTTTCATGCGGCTTCAACCTGCCTCAAGCATAGGTTACCACTTTACCCTCGCATCGACACATCCAAGTCCATTTAATGAAGTCACTAAAGATCACATATTCCCACCGTTGTGCCCGCTTGAGTAAGAACGGAGCTCCTGCTAAGATTGCTTCTACCATCAAAACTTTGACATTCTTCACCCCATTCAAATTTCACATTTTCTCGGAGCAATTTCATCATCATAGTCCTGATCATCAGAAAACTTAATAACTTCCAGAAAACTGTCGCACCTGAAAACACACTTCAAACATTTCTTGGTGGCTCATTCGACAACTACTCATCTTCTTCGATCCACTCTGATTCCTTCTTTCATACAATGTGCCTCCAAGAAATGATAATTTCATTCAACCAAAACTCACACTTACTTAGTTTCATATACAACTCCGTTCTTTTCAAAAGTCTCTAACACTACCCGAAGGTGTGTCGTGATTTTCCCTATCTTTCAATACAAGAATGTCATCTATGAACACTACGACAACCATCCACATACGCCTTAAAACACGATTCATTAGGTCCATGAGTACGGAGCATTTGTCAAACCAAACGGCAGATTACAAGGAACTCATAATGTCCATCAAGGCTCTAAATGTTGTTTTATGCACATCCACATCTTTAATTCTCAACTCGATGATACCCAGATCGCAACAATTCAAAAGATACCAAGACCCTTTCTGGTCAAACAACCATCACCTTGCAATCTGGAGCACTTATTCTTTATGGTCAAATTTGAAACATTGTTCATAATCAATACATAGCCGAAGTGTACCATCTTTCTTCTTAACAAAAGCACGGAGCCCCTTACCTGGATACACTTGGTCGAATAAACCGTTTTCAGCAATTCTTGCAATCGAAGCTTCAATTCTTTTAACTCCACCGAGCCATTCTGGCATTTGCAATGGATGCCAAGGTGGCACCCGGTACAACGTCATAGCAACCTCAATCTCCCTCCGTGAGGCAATCTCTCGCAACTCTTCTAAACACGTCCGAAAGTCACCACGCAGGATATCCGATATGCTGTGACCTTGCCTTTACCGTGATCAATCACATAGCTTCAAGTAGGCTCTACATCCTTTTCGCACCATTTTTTCGCAAGCACGCGGATATCACATTAGAGTAACGGTTTGACCTCTCGCCGATGAAAGTTACTTCATCCTCATTCTGTTCTCGTCACTGTTTTCATTCTACAATCCACCATCACTTGTTGTCGGGACAACCAATCCATTCCCAAAATCACATGAAACTCCTTAAAAGATAATTCAATCAAATCCCCAGAAACTCCATACTCGTATTCGGATGGGCAACCCCCAGGCGTACCCCCATTCACAATAACACCATGCTCCTCGAATGTTCGTCACCAAGATGTCATACTCTGCTCCACTCTCTGAATAAATATATGAGTGGCTGACCCAGATCAATCAATGCATGTGTACAAGAGTATCAAAGATTTGCACCACTAACTATCACATCCGAGCTCGATTATCTTCCACTCGCTTTCATTGCATATGTTTCAACAGAGCACGCCATCTCTGGCTTACCCAAGTTCTCGGTCCCTTGTCTCTGAACACTTAGTGATGCAACACTTTTGTTGCCTTTCTGTGCCACTCGTCGTACTCCCGGGCCTGGTGTCAGAATGAACGAGTTTCAACAATTCCGCTCTATGCTCTTTGGATCCACAAATCAAACAAGCACCTGTAAGTCTCCAACATTCTCCTTTATGATTTTTCCCACAATGGGAGCAATGAGGAGCAATCATTCTAGGAAGCAATTCCTCCCCGTGTACTAGCATCCCGACGGTGCTTCAGAGTAGTATTCTACCAGAGTCCGAGTCAGAAGTTGACCGAACCCCGTGGTCCCCCTCGAATTCTTCCTTTGGCTGCGGATCAGAACTGGATCGACCGGGATTTTTCTTTCCCTGTCTTTTATCTTTTCTCTTTTTCCTCTTTTTTTACTCTTTCCACATTCAATGCACATGTCACAATTTTGGAAAATCATCATGGCAAAATCCCGTGATACGGGCCCTATTAGGCTACATATTGCCTTCAAACCTACGGCACTTTTCTTCCTCACTCACAAGTATCTCTGAGCATACTTGCTCAACCGTGAAATTCCCTTTGATATCTCCGTGACACTCATCCGTCTTTGTCTCAGATTATGAAATCCTCTTCTCATAAAGAAGCCAAATAGATGCGACCCACATAATGCTTCTTAAATTCATCCAAGAAGAACTTCCATGGACACTCTCTAGCTGCGCTGTCCCGGGGTCACGTAAAACCCACCACCGATAAGCCTCATCCTCGTAGTAGGGCGGCGAACATTCCAAACTCTCATCCGCAGTAATAATGCATTTGCAATTCAGCATCTGCTTCTACCCTTTCGAGCCACCTCGCCATAGAGGGCCATCCTCTTCCGTCCCGGTAAAATCTACCTATTTGGCACTTCTCACATCCTCTCAACGGCCGATCGCCGAGGGCAACCATAGCTGGTTGGGTCAGCTTCTTGTAACGCTTGAGCTAACCCGTTGAAGGATATCAATAGCACCCCTACAGCATTCCGCTCATTCGGTGGAACATGGGACGCTTGTCCACCTTCCACACTAGAGGACTGGCTCTCGACGATTCTCCTGGTCATCCTCAACCCTAAAAGGATCTGTGATTCATGTTTCACCGACAGACCCAGTAAGATCCGTGATCGTGAAATACGTCATCCTTTATATGCAAATGCAATGCATGTTATAAATACTCTAAAATTACTCAAAAAATTCAAATCATTTTAGAACCGCTAAAACCCAGTTCGATACCATCAAATAATACCATTTTAAAACACATTTCTATTCAAACCATTTCAAATATGCGGAAGCATTTTCTGTCACTACTAAGAGCTCCATAAACATTTAAACACCACTTACAAATAGCATACCATGCCTTCAAAATATTACACAACATTGTTTCAAATTTACCATTTTAAAATACAAGATAAAGTCATGCTCAAATGATATTTATGTGCATATGTCAAGATACCTCAATTCTTCCCGCGACTCGCGCTTCTCGATCTTGCCCTTTCCCGTTTCGCTATCTATCACTCCTCGCATCGCAAGATGAGAAAACAATACGCTAAAGATTTTCACGCTAGCTGGTTTCTATACAAATCCATTCGCCAGCCGCTTAAATCAAATCATGCAATTTAACAATTCAAAACTTTCAAATCTTTATGGATGATCGTAAATACAATACATATAATTTGTTATATATACAATCACATGCTCATTGATCATCCCAAAATACACTTCTTCATATTCAATATTTCACAATCTCAAATCAATTCAAATATGCCCACAAATTCAATTTAGTTCTGTAGACCAATTCAATATGTCAATCAATTCGCTATACCCTTAACAAATTTAACTTATGTCTTCAAGTATAACAGATATTAGAGTCACGGCACGGTCCTCGCTGGTCGCAGGTCGATATAAAACGCTTTATAACACAGCACGGTCCTACTGGTCACGACCGGGTTATAAACAATCAATTAATGAACACTATCGATACGTCCCGGTCACACATCGTAGTGACACATCAATAAAATCGTCATGCGATCGCTTATTTTGACCCCTATTGGTATACCAATCTATTTTTAATACGAACTAAATGGTTAACATTCTATTAAGGGTGTCCAAATATTTTATAGCAAGGTACACTACATTTGTATAACTAGTTCACTTTCAATAGTCATGCAATTTTCATGCAAACATTTTCCAACCAAATTCTTCAAATCATTTAAAACAATTCAATATACCTTTCTTATGTGATTTAAACAAGCATTTCAAATATTGAAAAACGAATAAGAAAAGGTTGAACAAACATACAAAAAACTTGAAACGAGGAAATAGAAGTCAGAACAAACCCAAAAAAGATTGTCGCCCTTAATTCATGTTCGACCTTGACTCAACTCGGACTTTCCTCCTCGTTAATCCCTAATCCATCACAATATTTCACAATCAAAGAATAAACTAAAGAAAAAATTCATTTGTGCATTCTAGATTTTTGGTTAGGCTGATATCTACCCAATACACTTCACTTTCCAAATTTTCTGGGGACAATTGAATCATATTTAGCTTATACATCCTTCACGAAAATTATAGCTCTATTAGTCTATTTGTAGTAGGAATTTGAATCATCTAATTTGATCACTCCAAACACAAGTTATGGTATTTTTATGCCAAACTGGCTGGTATGCCTAAATTCACTCGGTTACCTAATGTTTTTCTCAATTTCAGGGTCTTAACTCCATAAATTGGTAATGGTCCCTCTTACTCATTTGAATCTATGGTTCTTAGGTTTCAATTGGAATCATCCAATCTTGATCCCAAAAACTCGTTATGGAATTTTTATATTCAGACTACTCTAATTTGCAAACAGAAGCAGATTTTTCAACATAGTTTTCCCTTTGAAGGATTTCTGACACTTTGAGGTTACAATTTGCTACCATTCCTTAGCAATTATTCTCCTAGAAGTCTAGCTGGGTTTACTCCAGAAATTTGAATCACTCAATTAGGATGAGGAACTCAACTTCTATGGTCTAAGTACCAAAACTACTCTAAACACATAACTGCTTCCAGAATTGAACCAGAAATTTATCCAAAACAGAGCATCACTCAACGAATTCTGGGTCCAATTGGGTCCAAATTCGGGTACCATTACTTCATAAAGTTTGTTCTACTATAAGTCTAGTGTAATTAGCAATTTGAATCACCAATTAGGATAAGAAACACTAAGTTATGGCTAAACAAAACGTTGGTTTGAAAAAATTACAGCATCCTTTGAAACACCATAATTTCTTTCGTGATTTTCTTTCCAAAACACCTCAAAACTCAAAATAAATCATGTCAATCACCTTAATAATAACATCCTAACATCATTCTAAACCAATCACAAGCAAATCCCATGGATGATTTAGGGTTTCCCAACTCAAACATCATTAAAATAAAATTCTAGGGTTTGTGTTCTTACCTTGACTCTCTTGAACCCTATGCTTTATTCCTTCTTCCTTCTTTGATCACTTGGAGACCAAAAATGGGGGATGATCTCCCACCAAAATCTGATATTCTTCAACCTCTAGCTCTCTCTCTCACTCCCCTCTCAAAAACGTGATTGCTCAAGAATGAGCCCCAAAGACCACTTTTGGTCTTTTGGGTGCTCATTTAAGTGTAAGGCCATGTTCGCCTTCCCACCCTATTTTCATTTCTCATTTTTTTTTTCTACTATTTGGTTTTTTAATATCTCATTTCCTCAAGGCCTTGTTTGGTTACAAATGCATTTTTAAGAAAGTCCTCCCAAAATGGCAATCTAACTCACACTTATTCCTATTTGCACTTAAATTCTATATTTACACTTAGACATATATAAACTTGTTTACTCATTGACTCTTAGGTCCTCATTTTTTCACATTTCAAATTTGTCATTTTTCACTTGGGTAAATTCTCGGGTTTAATCTTTTTAAATCACTTATCAAATAACAATCAATATTCATTTAACAATTTTCAGAAATACCCAAGTTTGACTCAATTTATACCCGAATATATAATAAAAATTATAAAAAAATTATGTATATTTGGGCTACACACCTAACACCCAAATATCGATTTATATCACGACATTTCCGTCCGTGGTCTCATGACATGTTGCACCATGTTATGTAACATAGTAGAACATTGGCTACACCACCTATAACAGTGTCGCATCATTTGATGCAACAATTGATGAATCACTTTCAAAATAAAAGGCAGTCTTTATTTTTCACACACACACACACATATATATATATAATATCTTATAAAAGAAAATTTGATATGAATGATTCCAATTTTCACATTTGTTTTTTTGATTAACCGAGAATAATCCCAAGTTTATGGAGTGTCTTTCCAAAATGATCCTTTATTGTGACGCCCCAAATCCCGGGGGTCCGTTGACTATCCGTCAACCTCGCTGAATACTGCGGAATGGCTCCAAGCACCCGACATCTCTCGACGTAAAATCGGCGTAGCCTTTGTACGGGAGCTCACCCAAATACATCACCTGTCCCAACATCAATCATGATACATATATGAATAAAACGGGCCTCGTACCTATATAAACCAATACCACTCATCAATATACCAACTACATCTACCATAGTTACAAGAGTTAATAAATTACTCTTATACAACATATATCAAACTTATAGAGTTCTAATACATGTTTAAAATCATCAAAGCCACAACCCGGCTTTCACAAACCCGCCTAGGATGAGCCGCTTCCTCGTGCGCCCCTCGTACTGAACATGTTCCTCGACAGGATGAGCTAATGATCAGTAGTGGAATCACCCGTGGGCTACTCTCCACCTAAGTGCAAATGCAATGCTCCAAAGTAAACACACATTCAAGCAAATGCATGATCCTACTTGAATGTCTAACTTATCAACTCATACCCCCGAGTCCCTCACCGACTTCACACTCGCTGCTTCACGCATGAGAAAAATATTTTCAACAAAGATATTTTGTTTGTACTGTGGACAACCCTCCGATATAAATATTTGACCATCTCTCGATGTTATATTTAAATGACTACTCCTCCGAGATGCACAATTAGGCCGACTCGACGATTGATATTTTATATATATATGGACTACCTCCTATTTTTATAATGACAATAATTCGATAATTATCTTTATTAGTCAACCCTCCGAAACTATTCTCTCAAGGATCACCTCATGCACTCATTCCTATCGTTCTAGGATGCCCCAGTGCATATGGAATGCATGATGCCAATTCCATTACAATTCTATAAGACATGCAAATATATAATCATGCATATATTCACATAATTTAAATCACACAAACATGTTATGCAATTCCATAATTCATTACACCAAAAATTAGCTCACTTGGGCTAATTATCAAACACGAGCAATTCCACTTGAATTGCTCGGCCAAACACATTTTCACATAAAAATTTATTTTCGTGTCACTATTCATATGAACAGTAAAACCCTTGGGTTTACTATTCCCATCCACTCATCAATTCATCGGTTCACTTTGAGAACCCGAATTTCATGGCCATTCCCGGCCTTATACACATCAAAGCATGCATTACACATAAATGCACAAACTAGCAACCCAAAACAGCCCGTGGACAATCACGGACTGTTCACATGGTTTCAAATTTTCTGACCCTGCTCCAAGCTTTGAACCGGACAAACTGCCCTCACGGCCTCATTCAACTCAAACATTGTAAATACACTTAAACAAAGTAAAACCCAAGTAGGAAGAAACTCTCTACCTCATGGAGCTTGTTGAAACTCCTTAAATCCTGGCCCACGCAGGCCTCCTGCCGCAGAGCAAACCTTCTCTTCTTGTCTTATCGACTCCGACTATCACCTCCCGCAAATTCAGAGAGAAGCTGATACTCACCTAAACCCATTTTAACCTCGCATCTCCCCTTCAATTCATTGCTTTTGGTCTTTCTTTTTTAATTGTAGGGAGACAACACTGCTCTCACTAATTGTTTTTCTAACTTAAGAATTAAATAATGACCATTATGTCCCCTTATTTCCAGCTTTTGACACTCAAGAATTATCTCACGCCCATTTTCATCATATTCTACTCATGCCACTTAAGGCACATGACATTTGTTATATGTGACTTTTGTCACATCGAATATCGCTTTACTTAATAAACTAAATGCGATGCCTGTCAGCTAACTTCGACCGTCTCGAATTCGACAATTCGAATGTGGATAGCTAGATTTCGCGAGACGACCAACGGTGAACTGCTTTCACATCCAAGATCTAGAAAATAAATTTCTTTGATTCGAATCAAATTACGATTTTACCATTTTTCCAAAAATTGGAATTTCTCGGGTCTTACATTTATGACATGTTTAATAGGTAATTTATTATTATTTTAATTTGAAGAAAACCCTTATGCCACGTTAGTGTGACATGGGGGTGGGAAGAAACCGTTGAAACCAAGTCAATGGGTAGGAACTTCCATGGCTACTTCTTTTCTTATTTATTGTATATGTAGAAGACTAAAATGTTGGAAGATTAACTCACCTTTTTCATTGAATCACATAAGGTATAAATAATACAAAACGAATCAAAACAAATTTGGAGACTAACCTAAACTAGGTATAGACAAATACTAGAATCAATATGAATTTAAATATTACATATTTGTAATTACAGGATATACATTGAATCGGACTTTACTTATTTGGATGTAGAAACTAATTCTCCAATATACCCCCGCAAGTTGGAGCTCCGAGAGGAGAGACCAATCTTGAGTAGTAATTGATGAAAACGGGTGCGAGGTAGAGGTTTGGTGAGAGCGTCTACAAGTTGATCCGTGGAAACACCATGGGTAACACTAAGATCACTAGTTTGAACTTGTTCGCGAATGACGTGGTAGTCAAGTGCAACATGTTTCATACGTGAGTGGAACGCCGGTTCAAGCGCGGAGGTTGAGGTTACAGAGCATTATCGTAGTAGATAGCGGTGCTCGAGTGGGGAGGCGAGCCTCAGGAGGTAGATTAGATCTCTGCAGGGCTCGATAGCCGTGGAAGTGACAGATCGATATTCAACTTCAATGGAGGACCAAGTAACTGTGCGTTGTTTCTTGGAACTCCAAGAGACGGGATTGCGACTGAGATAGATAATGAAGGTGCTGGTAGAGGTAAAATCATCCTTGTTGCCAGCCCGGTCAACGTTCGAGTAGGCATGTAATTGAAGTGGAGATTGGCGATGGAGAAGAATCTCATGATCAATAGTGCCACATAAATAGTGGAGAATATGTTTGACAACAATCCAATGGTCACTGGTTGGGCGATGCATGAACCGAGAAAGCTTATTAACAGCATAAGCAACGTCTGGTCGAGTCAATGTTAAGTACTCAAGGTTGCCAACAATGGTGCGAAAAGCAAAAGGGTCAGACAATATTGGATTAAAGAGACAAGGTAGGAGAGGTCGACATTATGGTGGAGATTGGGCGAGCTTCTGTCATCTTAGCTTGGGTAAGGAGGTCGGCTATATACCTTTGTTGGGAAATGATTAGGCCGATTTGATGAGAGAGGACTTCAACGCCAAGGATATAAGTTAGGGGACCTAGGTTCTTGAGAGAAAACCAAGCAAAGGGTAAGGAGATGAATTACTGAACAACTGATGGATTGTTGCCTACGATGATAATGTCATCAACATACACTAGCAGATAAATGGTAACCACAGGGTGACAGAGGATGAATAGGGAGAAATCTGCAGTGGAGTTCATAAAACCAAAGGTAAGTAAATATTGAGGTGCTTGCTTTAGCCCATAGATGGCTTTGCGAATCCGAAAAACATGATTAGGATGGTCATTGTATGTGAAGCCTTGTGCTTGAGCCATGAAAATGTCCTCAGTAAGGGTGCCCTAAAGGAAGGCATTGTTGACATCGAGCTGACAGAGGCACCACCCGTGACTAGTGGCGAGAGAAAGATCCATTTACAACCCACAATGTTTTGAGTCAACTTGGGCGGTACCAATTCCTAAGTGCCATTCCGAATAAGGACATCAAACTCCTTCGACATTTCCATGTGCTATTTGGGGTCTTTGATGGCCTGGGTTATAGAGTTCGGTTTAAGGTCTTGGGCTAGTTGGGAAGAAAGGTTGAGTTTGTGGAATGGTTTGTGAATGTTGTGATGAGAACGACTGACTGGAGGGGAGGTGTGGGCAGTGGGGCATGGCAAGGAGGGCTCGGGGTCCCGAGCAGTTGGACATTTGGGCTTAGTTGTTGTTGGGGGAGCCGAGACAGTGTTCGGTGGGGGAAGAAGAGACTAGATGATGGTGGAGGGGGTAGGTGCTCGGGTAGGTGACAACTCGACCGTTAATAGGGGAGCCGAGATAGTGGTCGATTGGGGAAGAGAGCATGGGATGATGTTGGAGGGATCGGGTTCTCAGGCATGTTGGGACAGCTTAGCTAAGGGGTTCAAACCGTGAGGAGTAGGTAACCTAATGCACAAAGTCGAGGGTGAGGTCTATAGTAGAGGGTGCTGGAGGCGTGGCCAAGTCGACAAGGGTGACCGAGAACCATGTGGAGATGGTGGACTCAATAGACCGAGGAAGAGATGGATAAACTCCAAATAAGGGAAAGATGGACTCAACAAAGCGTACATGAAGGGAGTGATAGGTCTTGGTACTGGTAGGTCATAACAGATGTATGCACTTTGGGTGAGCGAGTAGCCAAGGAAGACAAAAGGGATGGAACGATGAGCTAGTTTGTTCGTCGAGTAAGGTCGAAGCCATGGATAACATAGACAACCAAAGACACGGAGTTTGGAATAATTGGGAGGGGACCCAAAGAGCTTGTGATATGGAGAGGACGTCTATAGTGTAGGTGTGGGGAGATAATTAATGAGATATGCAGTTGTGAGAAATGCATATGACCAGAAGGAAAGGGAAAGAGAGGTCCAAGAGAGAAGTGCCAAACCGGTTTCAACTATGTGACGGTGGTGACGCTCAGAGAAACCATTGTATTCCGAAGTGTATGTTGGAGATGTATGATGAGATATTTCATGAGTGGCTAAAAAGGTGGACATAACCATGTATTCACCCCCATTATCCGAGTAAAGTGTAATGATTTTCCATTTGAAGAAGCTTTCAACAAGTGATTTGAAGCGGGGGAAAATCAAACTGACATCGGACTTACGTTTGAGCGAGTACAACCATAATAGTGGGTGAAGTGATCAATAAAGACAACGTAATATTTGAAGTTGTCAGTCGACTGAATAGGAGATGTCTAGACATCAGAAAATATAATTTTCAGTGGAGTGGAAGACACAATGGTGGAATGTGAGAAAGGTAACTTATGACTTTTATTACAAAAACAATCTTTACAATGAAAAGAAGAAGACAAGGCAGACACGATGTGTTACTTGTAGTGTGAAACTAAATGCCGAATAATGGGCTCGAAAGGATGGCCTAACCGATGATGCCAATCAGAAGGAGATTGACACTAGAGAACACAATAATGGAGGTGGAAGGCTTGGTCAGCCATTCATAAACATCGTCTTTAGTGCGGTCATGAATAAGTATTGCCCTCATCTGTAGATCATTCACATGAAAAGAAGAGGGTAAAAATTCAACTGATGTTTTGTTTGATTTGTAAAATTGTGAGATATGTCACACCCCAAATCGGTCAGGAGAAGCTTGATTGGCGGATCGAGCCGGTTCGGGACCTTGAAGACCAAATCTTTTGGGACTCTTGACTGATTTTTTTTTTTTTTTTTTAAAAGTAGGCGCTTTGTGGGTGTGGCCCACCTTTATATGAGAATCAAAAGAACTACCACCCCGGAGTGGTGTCCATCAAATCTATACACATATCTGCGAGTCCCATTTACAAATACCAAGCGTTACTTTACAATTACAAATCGAGCCCACGGAACCATGTAGTGAACCCTTACAAGTGTGTTAGCCCCGGTATACGAGATGTTTCTGCGATGTCTTCTCACGTACCTGCAATTAAAAACCCGTGCTAAACTGCAGCTTAGTGGGAAACATTTCTTATCATATACACATTTCTTGCCCATAACAATAACGAGATAATATAAATTTCATGCATTTATATTATGAACTTATCTGATACTTCTTCTTATAACGGGCTTGCTTGTCGGATCTCTCCCGGTAAATTCACAGATCTTATTCTTATCGGAACATATCCTTATAACGGACTTATGTGCATTCGGGGAATCCGGTAGGAGTTCTGGAACTTATATACGGACATGTTTATTCAAGACTCCATTAGGAATTCTGAGCATGCTTATTCTCACGGACATATCCTTGTACTTAGGATCTTATACGGGCTTATTCTAATTATTTCGGATGCGAAGTACCCGTAGGTACTATAGAACATTTTGTTGGTACAAAAGTACCCGTAGGTACTACAGGACAGATTCATTATACAGAGGTACCCGTAGGTACTCCAGGACTTATGCTTATCTTACGGATACGAGAGTACTCGTAGGTACTGCAGTCTGAAGTACCCAGTAGGTACTCTTTGGACTTATGCAATCTACCAATGCGGGGTACCCGCGGGTACTGCGGGTTTATACCGGTCTCGGGACTTATCGGATGCGGGGTACGTGAGTACTCTGAGACGTGAGATGCGGGGTACGTGGAGTTTTCACGAGACTTGTCGGAAGTAGGAATTGCAGTGGGTACTCACGAGACTTATTGAGATCTTGGACTTGTCGAATCTGGGAGTACCCGTAGGTCTTATGGAAACAGTCAGTTTGGGATTGGGAACTTAATCAAATCTTTGGGTACGAAGTAGGTACTACGAGCAGTCCAGTCTGAGGGCCGAGCTTTAATCAAATCTTTGGAGTACGTAGGTCTCTGAGCAGTCAGTCTGAGCGAACTTAATCAAATCTTTGGAGTACGTAGATGCTAGGCAGTCAGTCTGAGCGGGGCAATCAAATCTTTGGAGTACCATAGGTACTTTCTGAGTCGTCAGATCTGAGAAGAACTTATTGAATCTGGGACTTATCGGATACGGGAGTGCAGAAGTAGGTACTACGGGACTTATTCGAGATACACTACTTGTCGGATACGGGAGTACGGCGGGTACTACATGAGCATGTCAGTCTGAATGAACTTATTGGATCAGGACTTATCGAGATCTGAAAGGAGTACGAAGTAGGTACTCACGGGACTTGTCCCGGTCTGAGGACTTGTCGGATCTGAGTGCAGTAGGTACTGAACATATGAATCTGGGACGAGAACTTATTCGAGATCTTGGACTTGTCGAATCACGGGAGTACCCATGTCGATGCTACGAGGACTTATTCGGATCTGGGACTTGTCGGATCTGAGTGCAGTAGGCACTACGGAACATATCGGATCTGAGACGGAACTTGTTCGGATCTGGGACTTATCGGATCTGGGAGTACCGTAGGTGCTACGGGACTTGACCCGGATCTGAGGACTTGTCGGATCACGAGTGCCGTGCCTCTGGAACATATCGAGATAGAGGAATGAGAACTTATTTATTCGGATCACGGGACTTATAAGATCTGGGAGTACCCGCGGGTGCTACGAGGACTTGTCAGATACGAGGACTTGTCGAATCTGAAGTCAGAAGTAGGTACTATAGAACATATCGGATCTGAGGACATAACTTATTGAATGCGGGACTTATCGGATCTGGGAGTGCAGAGTGAGTCACTACGGGACTTATCTGAGAGACAAGGGACTTGTCGGATCTGGGACTTATTAGATCACAGCGGAGTACCCGTAGGTACTACTGGACTTATTCAGATGCCCAAAATTGCCGTAGGTACTACAAAACTTATTCGGATCTGAAATTTTCGTGGGTGCTACGGAACTTAATGAGATAAGAGTACCCTTGGAATTTCGCAGACTCATCGGATCGAGGACTTATTCGGAGGCGGAGTTAATCGAGGCGGAGTACCCATGGAGTGCTGAGCTTCATCCAGACGAGACATAACTTAATTAAATACGAGTACTGTAGGTACTGAACATTTCGAATCTACGAAGTACTGTAGGTACTACAAAGCAATCGGGAGGCGGAATTTACCGTAGGTACTCACGGATCTTATTCGAACGGGAGTGCCCGTGGGTACTCTGAACGAATCTGAGTACATTAGGATCTTTATAGCATTACGTATTCAGAGTCTTATCCTTATAATTGTTTGACTTCCTAGACCGATGTCTGAATGAGTAGGACCACGGCACAATAAGTACCGAAGATGTTATCTGATGCGGAGTGTCATTGCCACTAGTCGAAACGGGAGTGTCGTGGCACTAGTCGGAACAAGGTGTCGTGGCACTTAACGGGAGTACCAGTACTAATCAAAGTGCGGAGCACTAATCGGGAGATGAAGTACTAATCCAGGAGTGCACAGGCACTAATCGGGAGAGCCAAGAAGTACTATTCAGGGCCAGTAGTCTTTGTGTCATTTAATAAGCGGTCTTAGGTGGTTTCTGATTATATGGCCCATTCAATTAAATAGGGCATTCTTAGCCCCTTAGGTGTTCATGACAGATCGTCCTTCATTTACTGGTAAGGTATGATGCTTATGTAATCACACCTTATTCATGGATTCTTATTCTTCTATGAATCTACTTTACCGGGGTGGAATCAATTCATTGGATCATCAAACTCAAGTTATGGCATTTTCATGCCAAATAGTCGGTTCTGGAATTTTCAGTACAGATTGCAATATTTATTTTCAAAGTGCCTTGTCTCGATATTTAGCACTGGATCTTTGTACTATTTTAAAGTTAAGGTGCTAAGGGTTCTATTCAACTGGAATCACCTCATTGAACCCAAGGAAACTCAAGTTACGTCAGGCTCCTTTCAGATTTATACTATGATCAAGCGATGCAGGAAATGAGCTTGCACATAGCCACTTTGAGGGTACATTATCTTAGAGTCCGAATTTGGAGATTCCTATAAAATATGTTTGGTTCTCCTTGAAGTCTATTTTACGTAGCCACTTGAATCACTAAAATTGGATAAGAAATGAGCAAGTTATGGCTAATTTACGAAAACTGGTCGAAATAGGAAAACCAGAGCAGGTTGTACCAATTCAAGTCTAACTGTACCGGTACAAGTCTTAAAAATGACAGAGCCAGTTGTACCAGTACAAGCTCAAATTGTACAGGTCTGAGTCACTCGAGAATGCCCGGGAATGTGTTTTCTCATTTTCCTTACTTTGATCCCCGATCACTTCTACGCTTCAAACACACATCAAGCAATTCCAAATTCACCTTGGAATCTCTTTTCTACTCAATTCCTCTTTCCAATTTCATATATTTCTTTAAAAATCCATCATGGATTTCTTCAGCTCCTTCTAATATGGGTTATAACCCATACACAAACAAAACATGAGGATTAGTTAGGGTTTATTCTAAACCCTAACTCAATTACTCTCCATTAACCATGGATTCATCCTCAAAGAGAGGATTTCATGAGCTTCTTGTGCCATATGGGGTTTTACCCACCTTACTTGCTATCATTTTTGGTTTAGATGAAACCCTAGCAAAACCCCATGTTTGGGGACAACTACTAACCAACCAAGCATGGAAATTCATACATAATCACATAAAATTCATAATCAAGGTGAGTTTCCATTCCTTGGCTTGCTTGGCTTCTCTTCTCTTCTTCTCTTCCTTTCTTCTTCTCTTCCTCTTCCTCTTCTTCTCTCCTTCTCCCATAGGTTCCCCGAATGAGACCAATTTGGTCTTTTAAAATCAGATTTTGTTAGGCCTTGTTTGGCCATCAAAAACCCATTTTGGTTAGTTTCATTAATTGCTTTAGTCCTTGGATTCTTAGTTTTGAACTAACTTTCTTTTATTGGACTTGGCCTCTAATCTTGTCAATTTATGACTTTTAAGTCCCTCTTTGGAAAATTTACAATTTTGTCCTTAAGTTTTGTAACTTTCCGGGTCTCTCGTTTCCATGTTTCGCATTTAACTCACGAAACAGTCAAATTATGCTTACAAAATACCCTAAACATGTCGAAAACGACTAGGGTATATTTCGGGGTGTTACAAGATAGATATAAGATTGTATGATAGGAACATGTAAGACATTTTGTAAAGTAAAGGAACGGAAAGGGATAGATAAGAAACTTGAGCCTGAATGAGTAATATGTAGCCCATCACTAATGACAACGTAATCTGGACCATCATAGTGAGCATGGAGGTTGAGGTTGTTGAGGTCGGTGGTGACATGATGAGAGACTCCACTGTCAAGCAAACATGGTGGTGATGCCAGAGACGGAGAGGTAGAAACATGAGCCATGGGGTGCCATTGGTGATTGTGCGGAGCCGAGAAGGGCCAAGTTAATGAGTGTGAGGGAGCTCGGGTAGTGGAGATCGACACCGGTTGATAGAGCGGGAACTAACTGACTGAGTAACCAATTGTGTAACGCCCCAAAAATACCCTAGAAATTTTATAATAAAATTTATTATATATTCCGGGTATAACTGGGCAAACTTGGGTATTTTTAAAAATTGTTAGATTGATATTGATTAAATGATTATTGAATCGAAATAAACCCCAGTGAAAAGAAAATGGAAATTGAAAAATAGGGACCTAAGGGTCGATTGTAAGTAAGTTTATATGTAAGTGAAATTAGGAGAAATAAATGAGTAAAGGGAAAATAATAGGAGACTTAAATGAAAGAATAATAGAAATAGAGAACACAAATCACAAAAAAAAGAAATAAAGAAAAAAAAATCAAGGAATGGGCATGTGGCATGTAGGAAAGAGGGAGGAGTTTATCCCCTTTTTAAAAGTACGTCGAGGGTGATCAATAGAAAGGAAAACATAGAAAAGAGGAGATATTTTAAGAGTGAGGCTCTCACTTCTCTCTAGATTTTCCAACGATCCCGACCATAGGTCTCACGTGACAGAGGAAAGTCTTCCTCATGACAAGACACGCAAGTAGAGACCGGAATCGAAATTTCGCCAAACTCTAGGAGGTAGGTCTTCTTCACTTTGGTTGTTTTCCTACGCAGGGTTGTGTGGTGGTTATCTTTGCCTTAGAGATGTTTGGTTGTATTTTTAAACCATGAGAAGCTGCCACATTGTGGTAGTCTTGCCTAACCGGACCTTAGAGCTGATTTGTGGGTACTAAGTGAAGGAATTTGTTAGTGAGTCCTTCTAATAAATTGTATCCACATCGATGAAATTGATGTTAGGCTTTGAATTTCTCGATTTGGATATACAGCCAGACGAAGTTATGGTCCTTTTACCGAGGTTAGCTCAGCTAGATCTAGTCAGGTCAGTTCGTTCAGTTCGGGTCAACTAGCCGGACCTTAGAACGGGTTTTTGGGTCAGAAATAAAGGAAATTTGGTAGTAAGTCCTTATGGTAAATTGTAGCCACATCAATGAACTTGATGTTGGAAGCACTGAATTTCTCAATTCGGACCCCTGTAGACGAGTTAGCAATTAACACTCTGAATAGTCAAATGGGCGAGAGGTCGACGAGACCTCATGCGAGTAGAGTTATGGACCTCATGCGAATGAGAGGTCAAGCGAGACCTCATGCAGCTAGGGGTGTCAAGCGTGTTGGGTTGGGTTAAGCGGTTCTGGGTTAAGCTGGTGTGGGTGAAAAACATAAGCCCAGACACGACCCGTTTATTAAACGTGTTAAACGGGTTGACCCGTTTATCACCCGAACCCGTTTAGGTCTCACCCAAACCCGTTTAATCAACGGTTAATCGTGTCGCGTTGAATTTTGACAGGCCTAGTCGCGACCATTGGTAAAACGGCAGTAGGAAACAGTGTTAAACGGGTAAACGGGTAAACGGGTTAGCATGTCTCACGAGAACCGCGACGGATTTATTAAGCGTGTTAAAGCGGGTTGACCGTTTATCACGCGAACTTTCGTTGGAGTCTCACCAAACCCGTTTAATCGAGTTGTCGTGTGCGTGTTGAATTTTGACAGGCCTACATGCAGCAGAGGTCAGCAGACCTCATGCAGCGAAGGTCGCTGGGGCCCTCGATCTGTGAAACTCGACTCGTCGGTTAGTCGGCCCCATCCGATTTGACTACATATGACCTCGACGGTCGCGCTTCTTCGTTCAGAACTCCGTTTCGGGTGTTCTTGTACTCTATGGAAATCCCATTGAGTCAAGAATCCATTCATATGCCTGAGGAGGATAGAATATGTCAGACCAAGGTGTCAGACCGAGTTTACCGAGGTCAGGTCAGCTCAGTCAGTCAGCTCGGCTGGGTGTGACTACGTATGACCTCGACTTGGAGGTCATAACTATTACCGTCCGAACTCCGTTTCGGATGTTCTTGTACTCTATGGAAAGCCCATTGAGTCAAGAATCCATTAATATGCCTGAGGAGGATAGAATATGTCAGACTGAGGTGTCAGACCGAGTTTACCGAGGTCAGGTCAGCTCAGTCAGTCAGCTCGGCTGGGTGTGACTACCTTGACCTCGACTTGGAAGGACCTGCTTCTTCATCCGAACTCCGTTTTGGGTGTTCTTGTACTCTATGGAAAGCCCATTGAGTCAAGAATCCATTCACATGCCTGAGGAGGGTAATAGATGTCAGACGGAGGTGTTAGACCGAGTTTGCCAAGGTCAGGTGCTGGTCGGTCGGCTGAATTTGAGTGTGACCTACGTATGACCTCTAACGAAGGTCTCTGCTCCTTCCATCCGAACTCCGTTCAGGAATTTCTTGGACTCTATGGAAAGTCCATTGAGTGAAGAATCCATCTATATATAGCTTGTTGAAATTGGAACTCATATTAAACTCCGAAAATCAATCTAACCAAAGCGCTGAAGTACGATACGAATATTGTTCTTTAATGGTTTTGGAATAAGGTGAAAAGCCGGAGGAAAAGTCAAGCGGGTGAGATTCCAGAGATTGGAATCAAAGTGCAAAAGGGTTTTTAGGTTTTTTCTACCGACTCCTATTCCTCGTTTCAAGTTTTGCATGTTTGTTCTAAAAACATATTGAATTGATTTAATTGATTTGAGAAAAGTGATTGTGAAATGTTTGCATATAAAAAAATTGCATGATTATTGAAAATAAACTGTTTATACAAGTGTACATATTGTACTATATTTTGCTATAAAGGATTTGATTGCCCTTAATAGAATGTTAACCGTTTAGTTCGTATGAAGGATAGATTGGTATACCCGATAGAGATTGATTCGCGATCTTTGAACTATTGTGATGATGTGTCACTCGTCGTATTGTGAGGACCATTATCGGTAGTGTTCACTATTTGATTGTTTATAACCAGTCGACCAGTGGGGACAGTCTTGTGTTATAAAACCATTTGATCTGGAAGCTTATGACCAGTAGGACCGTCTGCGTGACTAAATATCACATATGCTCGAAGACATAGGTTAAATTCGTTAAGGGCATAAGTGAATTGATTGGCATAAGCGAATTGGATGCGGAATGGGTGAATTGCGAGTGCAAGATTGAATTGCCATGAACTAAATTTGTGAGCATAATTGAATTGATTGGAGATTCGGTGAATATGAAAGTGTATTTATTTTGGGATGATCGATAGACCATAACTGATTGTATATAAAGCAGTATATGTATTATATTTATATTGATCATCCATAATGGTTTGAAAGTTTTGAATTGTTAAATTGCATAATTGATTTAAGTGAGCGGGAATGGATTTGTATAGAACCACTAAACACGAAAATGCTTAGCGTATTGTTTTACCAATGCGCGGTAAGTGATAGATAGTGATCAGCGGACCAGATCGAGGCTGTCGAGTCATAAAGAAGGAAATTTGGGAGTATGCTCCGACATGTGTGCATTCATTTCATGTTTTCTTTTTGGATATTGATATTTTGTAAAAACAATTTGAACCTGAACATTTGTTTTGTAAAATATTTTGAAAAACGAATGCCTTCATTGTAAATGTTATATTTTTGTTAAATATAAATGTTTATAGGTGGCTGATTTTATGTCGCTTATAAAGATATGATTTTGAGTGATTGAGTGATTTTTAGTGGCATCCCGGACTCGGTTCGGATCCGCCCAAACGGGTCGGGTTGGGTCGGGTAAGGGGCGCCACAAATTGTTCGGTAGCCTTGGCACTTACCAAGGTAAAGGCGAGACTATCGTGGTGATGAGGTTGGTTGAGGGGCTCGAGGTGAGGTCGGGGGGGCTTGAAGTATGATGACCGTTGGTGGAGAGTCACGATGGGCGGGGCAGGTCGGTCGGCCTTTGGAGGCCATGTGGCGGTGGCCGAGGAGCGAGGAGGACTAGACTGCAAGTGTTTGAGCGCCAATTCCCGATCGATCAATTTTTCATGTAATTCATCCAACAGTCATGGCCTTATACAATATTGACATATGGATTTGTAGTCTTCATCCAAGCCATCCAAGATTATGTCAATAAGATCCTCATGGTTAAGCGGTTTCCCAAGATCTGTAAGTTGATCGGCTTAACACTTGATGAAGTGCATGTATTCAGTGATGGTTTGGGAACCCTTGACGATAGTCTTGAGTTGGTCCTTGATTTGTTTGATATGCCCACGAGATGGATGAACATATGTGTTGCCAAGGGTGAGTCATGCGTCATAGGAGGTGGTGGATTGTTGAATAAGAGGGATTAAGGAAGCCGAAATGGATCCAACAAAAGCACCAAAAAGTAGTTTGTCCTAGCGGATCCAAGAGAGAAAGTTCGGATTTGGGTTTTCCTTATCGGCGAAGCAAGTCGTGGCTAGGGGACAAGGATGAGAGCCATCAATATATTTGTAGAGGTCGTTGATAGGGGTGAATCGTATTATAATTTATAGCGTGTTTCTCAGGTGTTTATGTAACACAAGTGCTAGATTCACACCCTTATGCGCAAATATTACATTGACCCCTCATCTGTGTGAGTTTTACAAGTATTGAAAGGAACCTGACGAAGGGCAAATAGCAAGAAATCAAAGCCTGCACGGAGCCTTTGCCGCCAAGGCAAGGCAGCTTGTAGGGGCGAAGAACTTTAATCGGAAAGCTAAAGGCAGAAGAAATCAATAGCCTTGAGTTTGCAGAAGCGAAGAAAGAACATATGGCAGAGCGGCCGTCGCTATGGCGAAGAAGACCTTCGCCAAGGCGAAGGGGGAGCATCCTGAAGACCAAGGGCCTCGGGTTCGCCGAGGTGAAGGAAGACCATACAGATGGAGTGTATTGTCTTTGCAGCCGAAGGACCGCCGTAAGGTAAAGGAGGTCAAAGTTGAGACAAAAATGCCCTCATTCTTAGCCCCATTTTTAGTCATTTTCCATATGCTATAATATTGACTTGTCACACTTCTAAAAGAAGTTTTGAGTGGGCTT